>JARVZY010010726.1:0-309000 GCA_030686995.1 Artemisia argyi | reverse complement strand
GATCCACTTCTGACATCGTCATGTACAAACTTAGTCTTGGTCGTCATGTGCAATTTACTCTTGATAGCCTTGGTGACGCCGTCATATACAAATCTTCAAAAACCTCTCTGGCGCGTCACGTGTAATTTGATTTATCCACCTCTTTGTCAAGTCTTGACGCCGTCACTAGCAATCTTTGACGCTGTCAGGTACAATTTTCAGCATGATTTTGAGACTTTGTCGTTTTCTTCACTTTTTCGCTCTAAAAACGTCCAAAATGCTTCATTTTGCAAATTTCCTCTCAAAAGTACATAAAATAACAAAAGGAACGATTTAGGGCAATATTTGATCAAATAATCTCGACTTTGGCCTTAAATGATCCCTCAAAAACGGTACACTTTTAACCCCAACAATTTCTGCCACCACAATTTTTTAACCCGTCACAACCTTCAACGTTTCTTCAATCTCAACCACAACCACAATTTGAATCATAACCATCGGATTCACAAAGTACCACAAGCACATGAACCGGCCAAAGGTAGAGGGAAAAAAATCATGGTAAAAAAAAAAAAAAAAAAAAAAAAAAAAAGTTGTGGATTTGGACGCGGACGATGACGATGACGTGGAAGCAGTAGGTACGCGTGTGAATAAGAAATGGAACAAGGCCGAAGAAAAGGAAAATGACCATTCCGAAGATTACTTTTGGAACCAAATTATGGAGATGTTCAACGTTCAGACAGCCGGTGACCCTCGTACAAAAAATATGATAACGGGTAAATGGACGAGGATTAATGGCGATTGTCAAAAATTTAACGCGGTTTATAAACATTTGCAGCGTAGAAGTGGTGAAAATGAGGCTAATCATCTCGAAAATGCGAAGACGAACTTTGAAGAACGCTTTGGTTCGAAGAGTTTCATGTATGTTCACGTTTGGGAGGTCTTGAAAAATTTTCCGAAATGGGATGCCGAGGAACCGATAGACATTACATGTCTTGAGGATATATTCGGCCCTGACAAACGACCTCGTCCTGAAAGAGACGGCAGCAGAAAGAGTCGACTTGCAAAGAAACAAAAGTCGACTTCAACGTCGAGCATAGCGAGCTCCGGTGGGAGTCAAACGAGTACTTTTTCGGGACAAGTATTCGAAAAATATTTGCAAAAAAAGCCGACGTTCAAATGACTTGTTACAAGGCGAGAAGGGAGAAGGAAGTAAAGGTGTTAGAGATGAAGTTTCTCCTGCTAGATCCCGACACGACTACTGACCCGAAAAAAGTCGCTATCATTCGCAAGAGACAAGCAAAAATAATGAAGAAATTTCAAAATGCCGATGACGATGATGAGTAAAATGTTTAAGTTTCATATATTAATATGTGTTGTATTATTTCCCCGTATCGTTTTTTTTTTCGTATCGTATGTTTTTTTTTTGTAACATTATTTTTAATTCTGTATAATATTAGTATGTTGTTGTATTTTTATTTTTAATTAAATGAATTTAGTTTATTTGGAATTTGAATAAAAATAAATAAAGTTGTAAGTGGTGGGCCCCAAATGAATAAGTTGAGGTTAGTTGTTAGAGGGAGGGGGTTAGTTTGTTAAAGTGATGTGGCACCCCGTGAGCCCTAAATGAGGAAGTAAACTTCCTCACTGCACCTTGTGCTCTTATTTTACATATCAAACTTTTATGAACTCATCCCTGCCATTCATATAAAATGAAATTAATGGTTGAGATTAAAAGTATTTTAATATTATACTTATTTTTTATAATTTAAATATCTCATTAACCGTTAATCGTGAGACAAAACAAATTATACCGTCACGACCAACATTTAATTATCTATCTATAGTGCCCACTTTGATACACTTTCCACATACTTTTTATTTTTCGTTTCTTTCACGTTTTTTTCACATTTTTTACGTTTTTTTCTTTCTTTTTTCTTCGTATTTGAAAATAGCATGAGAAATCATATGTGATTAGACAATAATTTGAATATTCTAATAATATCACATGTGATATTAGTGTTAAATCACATATGATATGTAATATCACATGTCATATTAATAGAATATTCAAATTAGTATTTTATCACATGTGATTTTTTCATGCAAATTTCAGTAATAAAAAAATAAAACTAAAATAAAAATAAAAAAAGTGAACAGAAAACGTGAAAAACACACAAAAAACATGTCGAAATAATATCAAAGTACCTATTTATAGAAAGATAATTAAATACTTGTCGTGGTGATATATTTTTTTTCGCTTAACGATTAACGGTTTGAAAAATATTAATATTTGAAAAAAACGGACGAAAGTGAGATTTTTAAATTGTTGAGATTAATCTCATTCATTATATTAAAATAAAAATGAAGGGTGGAGATTGATCCTTTGTATATAAAAAAAAAAAAAAAAAAAAAAAAAAAAAAAAAAAAAAAAAAAAATCAATTTAAAACACAATGTTTCTTACATGATCATATGTTGTAGGTATCAAGGGAACGATGGATATGACGAGAATTAATTTAAGATTTGCTTTATTCTCTCCAACCAGTATTGTTTTAACTCTTGAAAATTTCTTTAAAGGTGTAACCAAGAAAATTGTTGAATCGATTCGCAATTCTGATTTATCATTCTTAATATTATAGATATTTTATATGCATAAATGATATTATATATTCAAACTATTCCAACTACTAACCGTTGAAAAAAACACAAACATAAATGATATTATATATTCAAACTATTCCAACTACTAACCGCTGAAAAAAACACAAACATCGCAAGAGTACACTTGTGTTGTGTATGCTAAGATTCACAAGGAGTATGGTTGGTACTATCCAGCCAGCGGTGGCTCAAGAGTAAAGCAAATAAAGTCATCGCTTTAGGCCCCCAAATTTTTTAGGCCCCCGATTTTATAAAACACCATCATGTATAAAGTCGTTACATATATTTTTCAGCATCGCCTTTAGGGCCCCGCAAAATTTTTAAGCCCCCCTAAGTTCCAAAATACCTGATATAATTTAGGATTTGAAGTGCATCTACATTTATCTTTGTCTTTTAGGCCTAAAGTTTATTAGAGACTAAGTTCATCATTTTAGTTTTATGAAAACGATTAAGATTGTCTTATGGGGCAATGGAAAACAATGAATTAAGCTCATTTTAGAAATTTTAAGGCCTCTGGTTTACTAAAATACCTGATACAAGTTAGAATTTGAGGCGACATCTAGTTTTTATCTTTATTCTTTAGGTATACAGACAATCAGACACGAAGTCCATCATATGAGTTTTATAAACTGGACCAAGACCTTCTTTTAAGGTAATGGAAAAAAATGAATTAAGCTCATTTTTGTAATCCAATTCTTAAAGATTAGAGTAATAGATAGGGTTGTAAATGAATTAAAAGCTCGGCTATTTGTTTTGAATTGTTCTTATGCTTTTGTGATAATGTATATTTTGTACTTTTTGTTTAGCATGTTAATAAATGAATACGAAGAAACTTTTTTCTTATAAAATAAGCACGAGCATAAAATTTCTTTTCATTAATTGTTTTTAAGTATTCATGTAGGGTTTGTTTCATTAGATGTTCACAAAAGAACACATACAAGTGCACTTGTGTTGGTCTCACTTATGTCGTCTTAGCCCTTCTTCTGGATCACCGAAACAAGGACATTTGGTTTCTCTATTCGTCATTTTGTCTTTCAATCATCAACCTGCTTGTAATCTACTAAGCGTTCTTGGTTTTTCTAGATAGATGTTATATAGACAATTTTACTAAAATCATAGCAAATAATCGAAAGGCCCTGTTTTAAAACTTTGCTTTAGGCCTCGATAAGGTTCGAGACGTCATAATCTCACCTTAATAATACACACAATAAAAGTTATTACACGTCATAATCTCACCGTAATAAAACAAAACATGTATACACTAAACGGAAATGGATTAAGTAGTACACGTCATAATCTCACCGTAATAATACACACAATAAAAGTTTTTAAAAAGTTTAAAATACATACAATAAAAATTATTAAGGCATGCTTGGTTCAAATTAGGGGAAATGCAAAAGCAATGTAATGAGCAATCCCTCCAATTTATTACCCACTATTGGGTAATAGGTCATTACATTATAGCATACCAAGCACCATGATTCATATCCTTTACCATTGATTAGGCCGTATAACCCTCCACCAAGCACCCCTAAATATTTCTATGTAGTACTGCTAGTTAGCTACATTTAGGAAAATGATTAACCTAAAATTATATTTAGAAATAATTATCCTAAAATGTATGCTAAAGTTTATTGTTCTGTATAAAGACAAACTAGTTAACTCATCGCACAATTCACATATGAGGTTTGAATTCACAGCCACTTTGTTGAATTCTTCTATTTCAAGTATAATTATACTCTACAAGTCTACATATAACAAATATATATTCAACTGTTTTGATACAAGGTACGCTTTTAGTATGTTTCAGATCATTTAAACAGGGAATAAGCACACTCACAAACAATATTCACATATTATGTCATATACAGACGGTATCAGCTTTCAGATGTAAAATACGACAAAAAGTTAAGATGCTCGACCTTGTTATCGAGTGGCGTATTTGACTTGGCAAGAATCACATCATTCAACAAATGATGTACTATAATTTCTACCTCAAAATCCTATACTGTGTGGTTTCAAAATTAAGACAAGGAAACAATGTAGGCCATACTTCGTCCAGCCGACGAATCTATAATGGTAGTAGTGAACTAGTGATGGTGGTGTCACTGTGTTTCCTTTCCACGATAATATCACGCGATTAAATTTTTAATTAATTAAGATTTTCATATTTTTGACGCGGCTAACAAGACTCCACGTGAACAAGTGCACAACCGGTCCATTTTGTGGCCTAATATAATTACATAGATGATCTTAACGTGCAACCGAGCAACTATCTACTGATTGAGCATTATATTTATTGGCATCAAAATATGAGTTTTAAACAACCTGTAGTTGATGGGTACAAGCCATGGCATATGCATGTCCAAATCCGACTCATCAAGATAAAAAAGAAATCGCAAAGGCTACACACATATAATATACTGAAAATTGTTGCATTATTATTTGTATTGGTGCCAGGTGATTTTGCTGAGTCTCTACAAAGTTGGGGGAATCCATATGTAGCCATGAGTTTGAACAAAACCTGATTTTTCAGCCAACTTATCGGCTTCCTCAGGGCCTCTGCTACCGGGCTTGTATGGCAGTGATTTCATTTCACCTCTGTCAATTTTGTGCAGAAGAGGCGTGAAAATCTCCCAGGCAGCCTGGTCATTCAATCAATGTTAGATTGTAATCACAGTTGCAGAAAATTGAAGTTCAGATGGATATTTTCACTTTTAGATGATAACATTTAGTTTATGCGTACCTTCAGCTCATCTCTGCGAACAAAATGCTGTTGATCGCCTCTTATTCTGAGAATCAAATACCAAATTAGCAGACATTCAGAAACAAGCCATGTATAGCTTATTTAATGTGTACTTATTGTTAGATGATGACTCAAACACCTAAAAGTGTTATTTTATTTGGTAATGATCCAAATTAGTAGGTGATAATGTGTTGCCTATTAAATAGGAATAATTAGGCTTGAGGAGCCGGTCAAGTAAACCATTGAGATTTGCACTACTTTCATGTTGTCTTTTGTTTTCTGTTACTGTTTGGCTATCATTGTGTTAATTTATTGTTGTAGTTAATGATCCCAACATAATTTATTGTGGGTTTTTTTTTTTTTTAATATCTCATGTTTAGTTTTTGGTGGACAGCATTTTCTCATGGCAATTGTAAGGATTGAGCAGAAGAAAGATTTATAATTTATTGTGGGTTTTTTCTTTTTTTCTTTTTATTTTCTTTATTTTATTTTATTTTATTTTTATTTTTTTTTCTTCATATCTCATGTTTACTAGTTTTTGATTTTTTTTTTTTTTTTTCATCTCTCATTTTTACTAGTTTTTGGTGGACAGCATTTTCTCATGGCAATTGTAAGGATTGAGCAGAAGAAAGATTTATAATGCATAAAGGAATCCTTTTTTTTTTTTTTTTTAATTCTTGATTGAACTCTGAATACATATGGAGGCATAGATAGTTAGATACTTACGTGTCAAGAATCAAACGTTCATAAGCCTCTGGAATGATGGTTTGTTGATACCTCTGACTATACGACAAGTCTAATTCACTCTGAACGGTGTTCATCTCAAGCCCAGGCTTCTTGACCTACAAGGAAAATTATGTAAGACACTTCGCCAAAATAACAAAATGGTATTTTGTGTTGATTTATAACCACTTAGCTACATCCCGTGAAAAAATTGTTAACGCATAGTTATACAAACACCATCTATCGAATGCCTATAATACCTTTCAAGTATAAACACAACATAAACAGAGCGCATTGTAACTCGGAAATTTCCCAAAACTAAAAATGTTTCAATTTCATGGGAGCTTTAATTAATGGAAACAAAATAAAATACTTGTATAGATTTAAATATATGTTGTTCTATGTTGAGCCAAGTAAAAATAGATTATGGAACAGAATAATGGCACGACAAGCTTGAGATGTTTATAAGTAGAGGAAACGAGCAAGTGAAATGACTTTAAGATAACTGTAATGGATTTACAAGAGACAAATAAATTGTCTAAATTAATAAAGATCAGTCTCACAAGGGATACTTACTGTTAGCTTCATGTACATGGCCTCCGAAGGTTGCAGTCTGATGACAAACTCATTTCTCCCTTGCTTTTTACCTGAAGGAATAAAGCAAACTATTGATTAATGATTTCAATACCAAATTGCTACTAACCCTAGTTAAGATTGAGATATCACTAGAATTCATATATACCATTATATATGAATGAACCTGATAACATACATTTATATATGTCGCCAGGAACATCCTTAAATTGCAACCGAATTTCTGCCTTTCTTGAGTTCAATGCTTTCCCTGCCTTTATAATAAAGGGAACACCTACAACATGTCACATAAAATTCATCAGTGACATTTAATTGAAAAACGATTTCTGATAGAAACAAATGTCTAGTCAACCCACTCGATTTGAAGGAAGGTTATATCATCTTAGCGGTAGAAATTTCACCCACTTAGTAATGAAAGGGTTATTACGGGTTGGGTTATATTTCGAACAGGTCAAGAAACAAAAAATACTCAAAAGGAAAATGAGTCACATGGGTCGAAAGCTTCCCAAAGACTATTTGTAGTGCATACAACCACCCGAGTGTTTTTATTTGAGGATTAAAATTGTAATCTAGATTAACTCATGATTTATAAAAACACAAACATAAAAAGAACAAAAAAGTGTCTGTGGGCAACTCAACCCGACCCAGCTGATATTAACCCATGCAAAAAATGATACATTTTGACCTGTTACCCAACCCGCTGACCCACTCAACTTTCTAGCTCTGTGATAAGATCCTGCATTCTATAGTTTATTATTATTAATTAATTAATTAGTTTATTTAGTTTCCTTTTATTATATTTTCTTAGAGACCAAGTTAAGCCTAGAGTATCTTTTCTTATATATAGGGTATTAGGGTTGTAATGTTTATTATGTGGAATGAATATGAAGTATTGATTTATTAATCAATTGGGGAGTCGGTTTATCTCATCAATATAAACCATTGGGAGAGCTTATTCGACCTCTCGAACGTCGATTACTCTATCTTTATTGTTCTTTTACCTCATTATCGACACGGTTCATATCAATTGGTATCAGAGCTGTTCGATTCTAGGGTTTTCAAAAAAAAAAAAAAACTGTTCATCAGAACACTATTCATCCGAATCACTATTCACATCCAGAATTTACTGTTCATTCGAATCACTATTGTCGGGTATCAATGGCACACATATGGCGGGCTATAATGGAAGAGCATCGAGCAAGTATGGATGCTTACAAAAAGGTCCATAAGGAGACAGTGAGATCTGAAATGCGGATGGCAATTTTGCAGCAAAGTGTGGAGATGGATATATGGGAGATCAAAGAAAAACTGGCTGAGAGACGGGAACTAATGGAGGTGAGATCAAGGGATTACAATAACCAAAATAACATCATGGCAGAAATTCAGTTTGTCCAGGATTTAACCAAACCTATGACAAACGGAAAAAGTAGTGAAGATGGTGGTAATTTGGAGGAGCATATGGTTAAGTCAGCTGTGGAGAAAGCCGATTTTACGGGGCCAGTTTGGTAGCGAAAGAAGATTTAGGTCAAAAGTTAATCAATGACGTGGATCCTCTTATGGTGCTCAAATCAGATGGGAAGATTAACAAGAACAAGTTCTCTATTGTACCTATTGAGCAAAATTCTGCTGGAAAAAAAAATCATAAGATGTTCATATGGCAGTTTATAAAATTTAAGTCAGGATGTGAAATCTGTCTTGGACATCTTTGGACTAATGCTCGGTTGAAACAAGAACCGGTTCCTGCTCAAAGAAGAACATGGGATCCCGGAATTACTCAATATGACGTTTTGAAGCAACACCTTGAGGACAAGGTGTTTTTGGGGGCGAGTATTGATAAGATCCTGCATTCTATAGTTTATTATTATTAATTAATTAATTAGTTTATTTAGTTTCCTTTTATTATATTTTCTTAGAGACCAAGTTAAGCCTAGAGTATCTTTTCTTATATATAGGGTATTAGGGTTGTAATGTTTATTATGTGGAATGAATATGAAGTATTGATTTATTAATCAATTGGGGAGTCGGTTTATCTCATCAATATAAACCATTGGGAGAGCTTATTTGACCTCTCGAACGTTGATTATTCTATCTTTATTGTTCTTTTACCTCATTATCGACTCGGTTCATATCACTCTGATCATAGTCGGGGTATGATCCATAGAAGCATATGGATTCTGAGAACTAATGATTTCATACTCATAGCATGCAGGCCAGGGTAACTAATTGATGTAAATAGATAGTAGAATTAAGAACATTTAAACTTTCTCACCTTCCCATCTTTCATTGTGAATCCTGAGAACCACGGTTGCAAAGGTGGGAGTGTTAGAGTTGTCAGGAACTGTAGGATCTTCCGTATAGCCTTCATACTGTCCAAGGACAACCTCGCTGTCTTCAATTGGGAGAACAGATTGGAGAACCTGATCACATAAACATCAGTGAGTGATCTGATAATTTCATCAGTCAATCTGTTATGTGAAAACGAATTATAGCACAAAGCTAACTGAGGTATTCTACAAGCTATCATTAGGGTGGCATGGCAACATTCAACAATCATTTGGGTATGTAGCCATAAGAAATGAGGCAAGGTCATTGGTAATGAAGATAATTTTATTATAAAACAAGAAAAGGTCAAATCAAGCACCTTGACTTTCTCATCTCGAACATGCTCAGGCTTTAGAGAAACAGGCTTCTCCATAGCAACTAGGCAGAGCACCTGTAACAGATGATTTTGAATGATGTCCCTGATAATTCTGTGAAAGATGAACACAAGTAAGTCAGCTTTTGGAAGGTCATCGGAAGCAAAAATGGCAGTTGTAACGACAATAGGCACTGTTCAATTTCTTGGGTGGGTAGAAAAGACATATATGATCACAGCCCTATGATTCAAGTAATATCAAAAATTACCCATATTGATCAAAATATCCACCACGGCCGTCAGTTCCAAAATCCTCTCTAAACACAATCTGAAAGAAAATTTCGGATGAATGAAGTATTAGCATCTGAATGGACAAGGATTATATATATAATTTCATAGCATGTAAAGACTTTAAATATATCTATCTGAAACAACAAAACAAGAGAAAAACTACAGAGTATAACATATTGTTATATAATGAAGCCACAATCTAGCTCAACTTATAATAAGCTGAATAGAACAGGAGCTTAGTAGCGGGAATCAGGTCTGTATTCAAAGTTATTTATCAAGATCACCCAAGTAGAAACATTCAAGAAGAAGCATCACCTGTATATTAGAGATGTTGTCGCGGTTCCAGAGTGGCAAGAAGAAACGATTAGCAAAACGGAGTACCATCTGCAAATTTATTAACAGATCACAAATTTTCAGGGAGAAGCATTCTACGAGGAGATCACAAAAGTAAGAAATTTCAGTGATGCATTTACCAAGTTCTGCACCAACTCTTTTCCCAAATAGTGATCTATACGGTAGATCTGTGGTTCCTCAAACAATTCCCCAATCTGAGAACTAAGTTCTTCAGCAGACTGCAAGTCCCTACCAAATGGCTTCTCAACAACAATTCGAGTCCAACCACCAAGATCAGCTGGAAAATAGCATCGTAACTATCAGAAATCCATTTGACACAAATATAATTTTAATTTTGTTCCAGTTGATACCACCGATAATCAGTGGCGGATCCAGGAATTCAAAGCAGGGTATGCACGATTTTTAGTAGAGTTATTAGCAAATTCGGTTTCCGGGTTGCATTTTTACGAGTCGGTTTTTTTTTTTTGGATTAGGATTCAGTGCGATTTTTTTGTTTTTTTGGATCTTAGTTATGCATGCAGATTTAAATTTATAAAGTATGAGTTGTTTGAGATTGAATTGGGTAGCCGGATTCAAGTACTTCAACTAAAAACTGTATGGTTTCGTTTTTAATCAAATAAGATCAAAACAAAACTCATCTCATATCATGTAATAACGTATATGGATAAATTCTTAAGTTTTAATCACTACGGTAACTATTATTTATCAACAACTACAAGTATGAAACACTAAAATAAGACTAAGTGGTCAGGACTCAAGTACTAATTAAATATTACACTCACAGTTTCATATCTAAATATCCTAAAACAACAAAGTAATCGTAAGTGGATTACCCGATTTTTAAAGAACATGAACGCAAAAATAAACATAAGGAACAAATGTTTAAGTTGTAAATTTTGTTAATTGGGCCTTCAAAAGGGGATATTGGTAAGTCTCAAAATAGCCAGTGAAAAAACATAACCGTTTGACACTTTGACCTACATTTTACTGCCCCTTTTGCTTCCTCCTCCTTCTTAAAGAATGTTGCCGCCCTAAAGCACGAGCAGATCTTCTTTTTTCTTATTACTTCAACAATGGTAAGTTAGATTAAGGGTGTGCCCCCATAAATTTTTAGTGTATTTTACTTATGAAAAAAATAAGATTTTTTCACACTATCAAGAATTTACACAGGGTATGCACGTGCATACCCTATGTTCAAGCTAGATCCGCCCCTGCCGATAATGCATTGAATACTATCAAGTTAAAGTTGGGATTACGAATGCATACATTTATTCATGCAATAACTCTTAATCATCTTGCAGACAGATGGATAAACAGATGGAGGAAGAGCGAGATAGAAGAGTCTCCTTGATGATCCATCTGTACTGTTTTTTGACACTTCGTACTCTGATATTGCCTTGTCCAACGAACGAAATCCCTCCTCGGTATCATAAGCACCAGATACATATTTGATCTATACACGCAGCAAAAGTGAATAAGTGATAGAAATATCAAAGCAGGAAAAGATCAAACTCTTTCGGTCCCAAATTTGTCGACCCTTTTGGTTTTGGATATTTCTTAACCCTTTAAACAATATTTACATACTTTTGTGATTATTAGCAGTGACGTAAGATAATTTTAATTCTTGCATTTAAGATAAAGGCTTAACTTTCATTGGGATGGTTTGTGTAGAAACAAAAATGCTACTTCTGGTACTTACCAATTGCAGAAACTGGTTTACATCTTCCTTGTGTGTTTCCTCACACCCTTTGCATGGTGTAAGATATCTGCAGTAATAGATTCATAAGATCGTCAATTTTTTCTTAAATTTAATACCCAAAAAAAAAAAAAAAAAGCAAGAAATCTCACCCACGAATACGATCTCTCAAATCGTTGTCCGAAATCTTGGTCCTAGCATAACCAAAAATATGAACATCATGTGACTGAATAAACCCTTGACGGTACAGATGAAAAAGTGCAGGAAACGTCTTCTTTTTTGCTAGATCACCAGAAGCACCAAGAACGATGATCGAAAGACATCCGGTTTCCGGCACATAATCACTTATCGGAGACTCGTTCGCAAGTGGAGATCTCTGTACAACAGACCATTGACCAGACCCCATCTCTATACCTTCAACTTAATAATCACCCACAAATTCCGAATCAAGCTCAGTTACTGACTTCGCTCAAATGATCTGAAATTACAATCAGATCACCAATTATTAACACTAAATATATTTAACAAATACAATAAGATCAACTAATATTAATATTAAACAGAATTACCAAATACATTCAGATTAACAAATAGTATAACCCCTCTGGCCTCTAGCAATTACTAACAATAAACAAAAATTAGCAAATACAAGACTCGTAATAATAATAACAGTAATGAGAAGTAACAAATAGAATCGAATCAGCAACTAGTTATACTTAACAGAATTAGCAAATCATAAAAAACAGAGTATTCAGATCCAATACCCTAAGATCAACTAGTTACAATAAATAACAGAACAAACCAGAGCATCAGATACCATCTAGAATTCTAGATATATATATTGTAGGAGCATGTATAGACAATATGAATCGAATCTATTAAAATAATAAAAGTTAAAATACATACCCTTTTGGTTGAAAATTAAGTATGAAATATGTTGTTGTTGTTGTTGTTGTTGATAAATTGAAGTTGGTAAAATAGTGGGTTTAATTACACCAACAACCAACTCTGTGTGTGTGTTTGGGTGTGGGTGCTTGCATGTTACGAATTTGGTTCGGTTTGGTTGGTCGTTGTATTTTGACTTTTTTTTCTTAGCACCAGCAGCCGTCGACGTTGACGTCATTCACACGTGTATTTATGTTTTCTGTTAAATGTACATATATTTCATGCCCCCCGGGAGTAATTATTTAACGCCCGGTACTTTGTACTGCTTTTTGACCTTTTCTAGTACTGTAATGTTTTCTTCCACAAATGTAGGGTAACTTTTTGAGAAATCAAATACTCCGTATGTCGATATGAAATACTAGTAATAAAATATATTACTGTATTAATTATTAAAGATCTTTTTATTTGCTAAAAGAAAATACATTCTTAGTTCTTACGGTTAGAATCAACGAAATTGATTACTAATGGATATGGATAAGGGTTGAGCATCAGGTCAAAATCAACAGAGGCGCAGCTGTGTAGGGGCGGGGAGGGGCGCCCGATCCTTCGAAATTTTTTTTGCGATGTACGGGGTGTATAGTTTTCGTGTAGAAAAATTTCGGTATATTCGGTTTCGACCCCCCATTTTAATTGTGAAATTTTTATATACATTAAGCAATAAAATTTTGATCCATTACATTTTACATAAGCCCATCTATCCAAACTAAAATCCATTAATAAACGAAATCCCAAACTAAAATCCATTACTTATTTACTTAGCCCATTAAAAATAAATAAATAAATAAATAAACCGGAACAAACTTACAAACCCTCCCTCAATCGACCCTCATCTCCTCCCACAGTCCCTCCTTCCTGCCTCCTGACTCCTCACTCCTGCAGTCTCGCCGGCCACCACTGACCACCACCGACGGCCGACCACCACCTCAGCGGCCCTTCTGGTGAGGTTTGTTGTATTTAAATGTATTATCTACTTGTCTTTTATTTAGGGATTTAGTAGAAATTAGGGATTTAGTAGAATTGTAGAAATTAGGAGTGTATTAACCTAAGCTTGAAGAATATAAGCCTAAAGGTCCAAAGAATAATATTCGTCGATTTAAATTTGCTTAGTTTGGTATGTTCCCTAATTGGTTAGAGTATTCTCCAACAACACACAAGGCTTATTGTTTTCTATGTTAAAAGTCGAAAGGCTGAACTCTAATTTCTTCAATGAATCGAACCAGGTACCAACCGTTTGTCTCCTTTTTAATATTTAGTTGTTTTGGACAAATGTTTAGTTTTTTAGTGATTGAAACTTTTTTTTTATATAATAATAGTATTTAATTTTTGACCCGACCCGAATTGAATCACCGACCCGAACATATTACCTGAAAAATAGCGTTAGGAAAAAAAAATTTAGATCCCGACCCCCACCAAAATTTTCTAGCTTCGCCACTGAAAACCGACCCTACCCAACCAAAACCGATTTTCTGAAGGATATGAACCAAAACAAAGTGACTCAATCGGTTTCGGTTTCGTGCCGTCGCTTTGTCAGTTCGGTTTAGAGGTTTATGTGTGGTCTTTTCGGTTTTGGCCTAAACCGAAACCAAAAACCACAAATATATAGAACCGTAAATAATACATTTTGGTTCGGCTTGGTTTTCGGTCAGTTTCGCTAACTCTTATATATATTTAATAACGGATCGGATATGGATGAAAATGTTCCGTCCATAGATTACTCATTTATCATTTAAAATAGTATATATATACACACAAAATTTTAAATTGGTAACTAATTTTTAAATTGGGGGATATTACTTTTACGGAATAAAAGTTTATTGTAGTTATATGGGATACTTTACTTACAAACTTAGCATGGGGGATATTACTTTTACGGAATAAAAGTTTATTATAGTTATATGATACTTTGCTTACAAACTTAACACAGTTTATCGGTAATACAACTTTTACGGAATAAAAGTTTATTGTAGTTATATGATAGCATTTGGATTCTATAAACTATGAGACATTAGGTTTCATGATATTATATTTAAATTTATAAATTAATCAAGAATGCCTTTCCAAAGTTCGATTTATTATCTTTTGAAAACTGAAATTATTGTTTGTTTTAAGAGTCTTTTGGCGATTAGTGATCAAGAATCCATTCTTAATATTTCTTTACTTTTTGACATCGGCTCCTAGTAAATACTTTTTGAAAACCGTAATCAATAATTCAAAGTCATATACAGTACAGTGTTATTCAAATAATTGATTCAAAGTTGTGAATTTTGAGCAGGTCCCTTTTCACCAACTAGTTGCAATTAACAACAATAAATCACATGTTATCTAGGGTTGAGTTATATTGACGGTGGCTAGTTTTTTAGTTTAACCTTTTCTAGTTTACTTGGCAGGTTTTTTTTTTTTTTTAATAGAAAGGATTTTGTATGTATAATAATGTTTTGTATATGTATAATATTTTGTATAATAGCACGCTAAATATTATCACATTAAATAACTGCAACAACAACTGTTATTATTAATTAAACGACAACGTTAACATATTATTTGAAAACAACAACATTTACGACATATGAAGATTATTCATTTCATTTAAAAGATTATAGAGTCTTGCACCCGACTGACAAGCGTGATCCTCAGGATTCTTTGTCAATTCTAACTCCATCTCCAGCGTCTTAATTCTTGTCATCAACAGCTTGTTTCTTGCTTCAAGCTCGTCAATCTTATTATCTTTCGCAACGCAGTTTGAGCACTGCGCTGAAGAAGAGGCTTGATTAAAGTACCTCTTTTCAAATTCATCTTTTCACATGAAGTATCGACACCCATAGTTATATATACCTGGCTGTTACATGTTAAGAAATTTATTTTTAACAAACAAATTATTTATATATTTACATAACTAAGCAAACGTATGCTTATTTACCACTGAATCAGGACATGCATAATACAGTTGCCCACGAGTAGCTGATTTTCAGGATTGGCGTTCTATAATAAATCCCCTCTCACATCGACACAAGAAAGGATTTCTTCGTTCCACCTGGCCAAAGAAAGGACATGCATAATACATAAATGAACATTTTAGTTCAAAGGTTTCTCAAACAAAATACTCTATAACATAAATCAATAATCATTTACAATGTTTTGTCGGTATAATTACTTACAATATAAATCAGTAATCATTCACTATGTTTTGTCGGTATCTCTATTATTTACAACATAAATCAGTAATCATTTACAATGGTTTTGTCATTATAATTATTTACAACATAAATTAATAATCCATTAGTCGATGTTGATACAAAGTTTCCCATTCGACTGCAACTGGCTCTCTGAAATACCTCCATTGTGGGTGGATATGGGGAAGTGGAGAATCTCTGTCTAGCGTCGGTAAAATGTAGTGAGCATAGTCTCTCTCCCCCACACGGGCAATCACAAGGAGGTCGGTTCCTTGTGATAAGTTTAGCCCGGTAAAAAGCGGAAAACATGTGTTCCAACCTTGCTAGGATATAAATACAACAGGTCAATGAATCATTGAAGCGATTACCAGCCCCGTGATTGGCATCACCATCCAGCGACTGATAGGTGCACCTCCATTGAACCAGTCTATTGTATACCAAAGTCGGTCAAAGTCATGTTGCTACCACATACTTATGTAAGTTTGCATATGTCTGTCTAACTCTTGCAATAACATATGTCTGATACGCAGCGACATCTGAAAAAACAATGAATTAATAAAAGGTCATTCGGGTGCTTATTTATTAAATAATTAAAAACAATGAATTAATAATTAAGTACCCGGATGGTTGACCAATAGCTGTTGTAGGCGTTGATAATGACGCTTGAATGATTCAAATGTCAGAGCTTTAACCATCCAATCCCATCGGTGTTTAACGGACTCATACTCATTTAACCCAGTGAATTTATTTCTGCAATATAAGTAGATTTTGCTCTACATCCCATCGACAAAATAATTTGTGAGCGTTAGGAAATTCTTCTCTTATTGCCCCAACCAACGCTAAATCTCTGTCAGTGACGATAACACATGGGTAATATCGTTCGTCTATCACTTACTTCACACATTGCAATACCCATCTAAAATTATGCCCTTGTTCACTGGATAAAAAGCTATACGCCATTGAAAATGTTTTATTTGTTGAAGTTGCTCCAACAATTTCCAACAACGGCAATTTAAATATCGTGGTATTGTACGTGGAGTCCATCAGCATGATTTCAGGGAATGTACACCATAGAGCATACGACGTGGGGTGCACAAAAAATAGCTCCTCAAGCTCGTTGGTATGCTCATTTACCCTCGGGTACCATATATACCCTGAATCCCTCAAATGCGAGTAAAGGACTTGAATTGGAGCTCTATCACCTACTCTGGCTCTCCGGAACTTATCTTGTGCGTTATATGTAGTTCTAACGCTAGACACGTTATCCGGATTACGACCTTATATTGTCGAAAGTATATTAAGTGGTCGTACGTTATAATCTGTCAATTCTTTGACCAAACCCAACTCATCATCCTTTAATCGCATTGCATATGCCACAACATGCAACGACTCTAGCATACCATGATTATGCGTACCATCCTTCACCCTCAAAATCCAATAATTTTTTGTTCGATGATATTTCGCAACTAATCTGAATGGACAATTGGTTTTACATGTTTTGGTTTTCCGTTTTCCACTACCTTGAGGTTCATACGTCCCACCCTTTGTACACCTGTAATTGATTTCGTTCATCTGACCATCTTCTGATTTGGTTCTATTTTTAACAATTACAAAACCGAGCTCCTGAGCTATATTTTGCACCCACTCAGTTACTTGCTCGTGAGAACCGAAAACCTGAAAATACATCACATTTTTTATAACATATTTTTTTTAACTAATACTTTTATAACTAATTTTTTTTTAACAAAATACTTTTACTTTTGTTTTAGTTTTTATTACAACCTTTATTTAACGTTTACATTTTTACATTTTTATAACTACATTTTTACAACTTTTACATTTTCACATTTTTATAACTTTTATTTAACCTTTTTTTTACTAATGATATATAACTTTTTTTTACATTTTTACAATTTTATAAATTTCTTTTACATTTTTACATTTTTAAAATTTATAACTTACATTTATAACATTTTTACATTTTTATTAAACCTTTACATTTTTACAACTTTTACATTTTTACATTTTTATAACTATTATTTAACCTTTTTTTTTTACTAATGATATATAACTTTTTTTTTTTTTTTACATTTTTACATTTTTATAACTCTTTTTTACATTTTTACATTTTTTAAATTTATAACTTACATTTATAACATTTTTACATTTTTATTAAACCTTTACATTTTATACACTTTGCATTTTTGTTTTACTTTTAATACTTCAATTAAAAATAAATAAATAAAAATGTTAAAAAGCGTTTGTGGGGGGATCCACGCGTTTAACGTACTAACACACACCTCACACCCACTCACACTTCACAGTTTTATTGTGTGTGTGTGTTATTCTCTCTCTGTCTCTCTCTCTGTGTCTCTGTCTCTCTGTCTCTCTCTCTCTCTCTCTCTCTCTCTCTCTCTCTCTCTCTCTCTTTATCTCTATTTTTTCTGGATAAAAATCTTAGATCTAAAAACGTTTTTAGATCTAAAATCACTCTTGTTTGTGATGTTCTTGGTGATCTGTGATGGATTTTATGGTGATTGGTGATGTTGTTGGTGATCTGTGTTGGGGGGTTTTCAAAAATTAGGGGTTTCTAATTTAATTAGGGTTTCGTAAAAATATTTGGGGGTTTTTAAAATTAGCTTGATATCTGTGGTGATTGTTGGGTTAATTGAAAGATGTGTATGTTAATTTATCAGATCTAGATTTTTTTTTAAGAAAACCTAATTTTTTAAAAGTTAGGATTCTGTGGTGGGTGATTAAGTGTTGGTAGTTCTGTGGTTGGTGATTATGTGTTATTATGTGTTTTGTGATTTTCTGTGATAGATCTATTTTTTTTTTTAAATTAGGGTTTCGTAAAAATTTTTGGGGGGTTTTTAAATTAGCTTGATATGTGTGGTGATTGTTAGGTTAATTGAAAGATGTGTATGTTAATTTATCATATCTAGATTTTTTTTTAAGAAAACCTAATTTTTTAAAAGTTAGGGTTCTGTGGTTGGTGATTAAGTGTTGGTGGTTATGTGGTTGATGATTATGTGTTATTATGTGTTTTGTGATGTTCTGTGATAGATCTAATTTTTTTTTAAATTAGGGTTTCGAAAAATATTTGAGGGTTTTTAAAATTAGCTTGATATCTTTGGTGATTGTTGGATTAATTGAAAGATGTGTATGTTAATATATCAGATTTAGATTTTTTTTAAGAAAACCTAATTTTTTAAAAGTTAGGGTTTTGCGGTGGGTGATTAAGTGTTGGTGGTTCCGTGGTTGGTGATTATGTGTTATTATGTGTTTTGTGATCTTCTGTGATAGATCTAAAAAAATTAGGGTTTCGAAAAATTTTGGGGGTTTTTAAAATTAGCTTGATATCTGTGGTGATTGTTGGGTTAATTGAAGGATATGTATGTTAATTTATCAGATCTAGATTTTTTTTTTAAGAAATCATAATTTTTTAAAAGTTAGGGTTCTGTGGTGGGTGATTAAGTGTTGGTGGTTCTGTGGTGGGTGATTAAGTGTTGGTGGTTCTGTGGTTGGTGATTATGTGTTCTTAAGTGTTGGTGGTTCTTATGTGATGGGTAAGTGTTACTGCTTATGTTTAAGCAGTTTGTGATGAATACCTATGGCTGTGGGTAGGTTAACACCTTGATCAGCCACCTTTGAGTGGTATGAATACATGCTCTGGCCTACCCCAGTCCACAGGCTCTGTGATTATGTTTTTTTGGCAAACTGCTTATTTGCTTATGATAAAAAAGTGCTTATGTGCTTATGGCCTACCCCGTTCTTATATACTTTACGGGTTGGGTTATATTGACGGTGGCTAGCTTTTTAGTTTAACCATCTCTATTATGTAGAGGGTTTGGTGATGAAACTGCTTATATGCTTGATAAAAAAGTGCTTATGTGCTTATGGCCTACCCCGTTCTTATATACTTTACGGGTTGGGTTATATTGACGATGGCTAGTTTTTTAGTTTAACCATCTCTATTATGTAGAGGGTTTGGTGATGAAACTGCTTATATGCTTGATAAGCCGTTTGTTATTTTAAGCTGGTTTGAAACTTGTTAAAAAAAAAAAAAATGATTTTGGCGTGGCATTTCCGACTGGACTGCAAAAAAACTTAATTTTGCAACTTTCGATGTTGCAGCCATATATGATAAAACTTGCTTATGTGAAACAGCTTATAATCTGAGCCTAATGTTATCTCGATGTCTTATTAATGTGTAAAATGGTGATTACCTGTTGTGTGTAAAATAATGATTGAGACATATCGGCAGCCTAAGATATTTGTTGTTTCTTTGTGGTTTGTTACTTGCGGCTTGTGTTTCACTTGGCTTGTGTTATACCCAACCCTAGGTACTAGAGAGGGTTAAACTAAAAAACTTGGCACCGTCAATATAACCCAACCATATATGTAACTTGTTGTAACTTGTGGAATCTGCACTTGTTGTAACTTGTGGAATCTGCTTGTGGTAACTTGGGGGTACTTGATTTGCTTTGTTTATGGTGAGAGTTACTTTGTGAATCTGCTTTATTGGATTTGTATAGTTGCTTTGTGATACTGCTTTGTGGTGAGGCTCAATATATCATGAGAGGTTTTGTTGTACCTAACACTTTGAGATTCTCCTTGTGAGTTCCTGCAATTGAGATCCCCCCTTGTGAGTTCCAGTTTGGGAATATTTACTTTTACTTTTGGTACCTAACAGCCTGAGCTTGTGAACCTTGTAAGAATTGTGAAACATGTGTTTCACTTGTGTAATGTGGAATCTGCAATCTGTAAGAATTCTGAAACATGTGTAACTTGGGTGCAATCTGTGCACTTGGGTAATCTAACTTGGTTGCAATATGCTTGTGTGCAATCTGCACTTGGACAAAAAAAAAATCAAAAAAGGCGATAACGAATGGTTTTATAAAAACCGAAAGGATGGCAAAGTGATATTTTTATCACTTTGCAACCTTTATATCCGAGCCTAACACTTTTTAATCACTTGCTCAAAATGGTTTTCTAAATCGGCGATGATGATTACGTGTTAATCTGAGCTGATGTGCTGCTGTGCTTGTGTGCTAACTGCACTTGTGTGCAATCTTTGGACCAAGGAAAAAAAAAAAAAAAAAACACAATCCTTGTGTGCAATCTTTGGACCCAAAAATCTGGACAACATTTGACCAAAAAATAAAATAAAATAAAAAATAAAAAAACAGCAACAGACAAAATCTGCAAAAAGATGATAAAAGTACCCCTCTCACTAGGGAGGGTTTGCAGATTGGGGGTAGACCCGTTAATATAGTAGTGTGTTTTGTTTCATACATAATGTGCGTAATATTTTGACCTTTGAAGTTTTTCATACATATGTTATTTTGACCTTTGAAGTTTTTCTCGGTTACCTTTTGACCAAGAAAAATGTGTTTTGTTTCATACATAATGTGCGTAATATTTCTTTAAGAAGCAAATGGCTCCTATGAACAAAACGTTAAATGGTTTATTATTTAATGACTTATTTTTCTTTCAAAAATTGTATAAATAAGTTGTGCATGAAGTTGGTTATAATTAGTTACATTCATTAAGATGGTAGATGTTTATTGCTGAGGGTCCACATGGTTTAAAGTGGGGAAAGAAAAAGGGAAAGGGAAAGTGAAAGAAATGTAAATGAATGAGTGAGGTGGGTAATCAATACTTTACCCTCAATTTACTCTATAATGGTTGATTACTCACTACGGGGTAATCAATACCTTTGCCCCTTACTAACCAAGCACAAACAATGAGATATGTGAGCACTTAATCAATCATTTACCCATTCCCCACCCCCTAACCCCTCACCACGCACTCCCTGAGTATTAACTTATCTTAAAGTGTGTTTCTTTTTACTCTTAGCTAAAGGATTTGGTGCATAAAACATTTAATATTATTTCTTTTTCAAATGATACCCACTTATTTCTCTTACTTCATCTATATCCACAAGGCATGAAATGCTAACCCCTCCTCATTTAGTGGCTCTAATAGAGGTGGCCCCCACATATATTTAAAAACATCTTAGGGTCCGCTTGGTTCAAAGTGGGAAAAGGGAAAGGTAAATGGAAAGGGAAAGGGAATGCAAAGGAATGATGAGGTGGGTAATCAATACCTTACCCCACAATTTATTCTATAATGGTTGATTACCCCGCAGTGGGTAATCAATACCTTTGCACTCTCCTAACCAAGCACCATTATTTGAGTAATGTGGGCCCTTTTGAATTCCTTACCCATTCCCCACCCCCTTAACCCCCTCACCAAGCACCCCCTTAGTCTATAAATAAAAAGAAACACCCCTTACTATCTTATAATGTAGAAAGCCCTATTTAAATTAGAAACTCTTAAAATTCAACAATCCAAGTTATATACAAGTAATTAAAACACATTTTGTAATATTAAATACAATTATAAGTTTTTAAGCTCAAAGTACAACTATTTCAACATTGCTTATTATCTATACTTCTATGCTATATTATAATGCATGGATAACCAACTTTAACTCCAAGCCTAACTCCTAACCAAAAATTAAGATAAGGATCTCCAATCACGAGGTAATACGTGTCACTTCTCAACTAAACATTCACTTTTGTATTCAAATTGAAATATGTTTTTATCTATTTATCTTTTTTTATAATCTAATTTCATCATATTTTTAAAATTTTATGTTCTTTAATTCAACATTCATTTTGATATATTTTTATAAGTTTTTTGTTTTTAGATTTTTAATGGGTTTATTTTATTTTGATTCAAAATTTTACAACTTTAACATTTATTTCGATCAATAATATCTTGATTCGCCAAAATCATACACTTTTGGGGAGAGTGTTTGACGGGTAAGTTCGTAAGAGATTGCGAGGCTTTCTATATGCAGGAATAATGATATCACGGGAAAGCTATGGGAAACTCAAACAAACACATACAACTAACACATATACATTCGGAGTGTTGTAAACAATTTCAGTAAATGGGTAAGGAATTTTGGGGAGAATTGGGCTAGCAATTCATTTACTATTTTTATAACATAACTATATTTATCGCCGCCGCTATGCGCGAGTATCCAACTAGCAGTAAGAAATACAACTAAAACACAATTAATGTGGTAAAGATATTTAATGTAATTAATTAATTAATTGGTTAATAAATACAATTAATGCAATTATTAAAGCACCCCTTACCTAAGGGTGGTGGCAATGTTGCCTAACAAATACTCAAAATAATTTGTAATTAGCCAGTAAAATCAATACAACACTTTTCATGCCTAACCATGTCTAACTATTTATTTTTAGTAGCAATGTGATGCCTAACCATGCCTAAACTTTTTATTTTTTATTTTTAAAATTCATAATTATATTTAAACAATTTAATTAAAAACATAAAATTTCATTAATAATTCAAATAAAAGTGACATAATACTTAGGAAAATAAAAAAAAATAAAATAAAATAGGAAATGACTAGTCATCGAGGTAGAGCTTGCCGTGTCTTCAAAAGCTTCGTACGCGGCTAAAAAGGTTTCGATTGTACTACCGGATTCTTCGGATGAGTCGGGGGGGGGGGGGGATAATTATCTCGTTCCAGGACGAAGAAGATGATGACATGGTAACTAGGATGTAAATTGTATGTGTGATTTGAAATTATAGTTTAGATGTGAAAATAAAAAGGAAAATGATGAGTATTTAAAAGATTTTTTTTTTTTTTTTTTTTTTTTTTTTTTTTTCTGAAAATGCCACAAACGGTCGAAATATTTATGGCACCAACGGTCATATTTTAATTGCTTTTGTCTTTATCGAATCGGTGAATATCACCGAAGAACTCGCCGATTCCATCATGCCGACACATAGGCAATGGCATTGCCGATCCATGCCGAAGAAGATGATGACATGGTAACTAGGATGTAAATTGTATGTGTGATTTGAAATTATAGTTTAGATGTGAAAATAAAAAGGAAAATGATGAGTATTTAAAAGATTTTTTTTTTTTTTTTTTTGAAAATGCCACAAACGGTCGAAATATTTATGGCACCAACGGTCATATTTTAATTGCTTTTGTCTTTATCGAATCGGTGAATATCACCGAAGAACTCGCCGATTCCATCATGCCGACACATAGGCAATGGCATTGCCGATCCATGCCGACTGAAACCGAAGGTTGCCGACCCACGTTGCCACCACCCTAAGAAATATAACTTATCGATACTATCTTATAATGTATTTAGGACACCTATATTTAGAAGTCTTAAAATGTTTAAGACCAAAAATATTTCTTTAATAGGAAAGATGCATACACATATAATTAAAAGCTTAAAAATTCAAGTGTTTTTAAAAAGTCTTGGTTGTTACAAATATAGCTTTCAATGCTTGTAATTTTTTAAGATTTATAAGAAAAGAAGCATAGTGTACACCACTTTAATGCACATAATTTTTAGACTTACAAGACAAAAAGCATAATGTACACAACTTTAATGCACATATTAAAAAAATTAATGTTATTTAATGTAGTTAATTAATTAACTGGTCAATAAATACAGTTAATAGAGTTATTAAAACACCCATTACATAAGAAATACAAATTATCAAACATATTGTACAACCAAATTAAACACAATTCCTTCATTAAATGTCAGTAATACAAATAATAAAGCATATTATACAAATATTCAAGCCCGAACGGGTAATGGGTCAAATATGCTTGAGCCCGAACGGATGCGGGCCAAGCGGGCTCGAGCCCGAACGAGCACAGACTAAACGAAATTTTTGATATCCGTAAATTTGATTTTAAAAAGAACATAATAAACTAAAATACATGATTAATCGAAAAATTTAATTTCAAGGTACCCGTTGGTGCAACGCACGGGTACCCTGCTAGTCAAACATATTATACAACTAACTCAAACACAATTATTAAATGTCACTAATACAAATAATAAAGCACATTATACAAATATTCATGTCTGAATTGGCAACGGGCCAAAAGGGCTCTAGCCCAAACGGGCACGGGATAAATGAACTTCTTGATATCTGTAAAATTAAATTGTCAAAAATTACATAATAAACTAAAAAAATATGATTTACCGGAAAATTTCTTTTCAAGATACGCACTGCTGCAACGCGTGAGTACCCCTGCTAGTAACTTGATAATACATCTATGAATATTTTAAGTGTTTTATACATTTTCACAAAAATAAAACAATATTGAAACTTTCATGATTTTTATATTTGATATAAACTTTGAGTGACCTAATTAGAATACTCATGAAACTTGATTAATATGGTTTAGCATATTCTTTTTCTTGTTTTCTTTTCAAAATAACATATTCCTAAAGGACTCTAAACGAATCGGACGAACAAGAACGGAGTCCTGTTCATATTCGTTCATTTTATTTTAACCGGACAAATAAACGGACACGGACGCTTAAACGGACGAATTTTCTTGTTCATGTTTGTTTATTAAGAAAATGAATTGTTCATGTTCGTTCATTAAGACACTAAATGAACGCTAAACGAACATAAACGATCGAACATAAATGAAAATAGACAAACAAACATAAACTTTATAGAATTCTTCTCAATATATTATTTTATAAGTGTTGTTTTATTTAAACAAACCAATTTTTAAAATTATAAAATTAAAAGATATGATATATGAATATAAACAGATAAATAAACATAAACGAACTTTAAGGAACGCCTAATTGGACGTTCACGAAAATAAATGAACGAATGAGACTTTTGTTCATGTTCGTTCATTTAACTAAACGAACGTAATATATTGTTCATGTTCGTTCATTTAATAAACGAACGAACATAAACAAACTTTTTACCGAACGGTTCATGAAATATTCACTGAACGTTCAGTTCGTTTACAGCTCTATATTCCTTTATCTAATCTCCATTTGTTAATAAAGGCATTTTTTATACAGAACTTTGGTGAATAGCATCTATATATGATCGAGTTGCTCTAACGAGGTTTAACTTGGGTCTTTTACAGTTATGTCACTTATCCAAAATACAAAACTTATGTGACATAATAATTTGATAAATATTATATCAAGCCAAAACTATGTGTCATAATAATTTGATAATTATTATATTAATAGGAGCAATAATCAATAACAAAAGATTGTTTAATCAAGTCCATTTTTTATAAAAAAAATATACAAAATACAACAAATATATTGGAGAATTGGGTCCTGATAATATAATAATTTAAACATAAATTAAGCTTTAGAGAGTCACAACAAATTTAAAGATCAACCACCAAAACTTTATCAGCTGCCTTAGCGCAGTTGGTATTGCAATGAAGATTCGAATCTTGGGTCAGTAGACCGGGGTTCGAATCCGAGCAGCGTCGGGATTTTAATCCGGCCGTTTCTCTAGCAGGGTAAAATCTGTGTAGAGGCGGTACGGTTCCCTCGCGACACCGTAGAGCCACATTTCGTACGCCAGCGTGGACCCGGTTAAGACAACATAGTCTGGTCGGAATGGTTGTTAAGGCCCCGGTCTTCGGAGTGGTAAACCTAAGTTGGAAATTTACCTGTCAAAAAAAAAAACCACCAAAACTTTATCTATAGGTAGGTGTAGGTCATAGGTGAGTGTCCTGTTTGTTTTAGGTGGCGGCTTTACTATTTACTACAGTATTATTTTAGTACGTTTTAATTTTCTTTTAACTTGCAGCAAGAAAATTATTTCTCAAAAACTAAGAATTGATGATACTATAGGGTGTGTATGTTTCATTTAGATGTTTTAGGTCTGAATCTGACTACCACATTTTACTAGTAAGAGGTGGCTAAAACATTTAAATATAAACGAAATAATGTTATTTGTTTTCGTATAATTGTCCGAATGATTTTAAGTACTCGTTTCTGCAATTTATTTAAGTAACTTGTGTAAATATGAAATAAAACTTTTTACCATAAATATAACATAGTTAATAAACCATCAAATATATTATATTAACACGAGTCTTCAATCTCTCTTATCGAGTAAGAGACAGTAAAACAAGTATCCCACCTCTTACTGGGTAAGATGTTATATGTTTAACTGGGTCTGACTCAAAAGAAAAAAATAAACAAGCAAAATGTCTGCCCACCTCTTACTGGTAAGAGTAAGAGGGAGTAAGAGGGTTAGTAAGATTTTTTTTTTTTTTTTAAAAAACAAACACACCCTTAATCTTTAAGTATACCGTCGTTATTCAATCAAAGGGTATGTGTCTTACTTGTATCTAATGTTATGTGAGAAGTTTCATAATTAAATAGTTGTGGGTTTAAGTCATGTTTATCCTTTTGTAAGGCAGATTTTGATATATATTGTATGAGATAAATGGTTGTCGGTTTTTTTTTTTTTTTTTTTTTTTTTTTTTTTTTTTTTTTTTTTAATGATGTTATTCATTTTTTAGTGCTAATACAATCATATCTGCGATAATTTCACTAATTCATGTAAGTTCACAATAATAAGATGTTAGTGTGTAACCCTTAAACTTGACGTAAAGTGGAAAACTAGCATTTTGCTATGAATGATTAGATATAAACGATTCAAGTGATTCGTTTTCGATTTACTTTATTTTTTGCCAGCTCAATAGTTTACTCATTTGGCATTTGTTTATTGTTTATGCAGATTCTTTTCGATATTTTATAAAATAAAGGGATAATGATTTCTAAATGTATCCAACTTGACACGTTTTACCAATTAGTGTATGGAACTTTTAATTTTGCTATCTTGTGTAATAAACTTACTAATCTTTGCAAACATGTGTACTCAATACACATGGCAAGGATTTTAGCTGAGTTGGCAAGGTGGCCCGGTGTTGACTCTGTTGACTCCGTTATATTATTCAAAAAAACCCGTTATGTTATCCCGTTTTCCGTTTTTTTCTTTTTTATAATACTTTTACTTCTTTTTTCTTCCCACTCCAACCCTAACCCTAAATAAACACTCTCCACCTCTCTCCCACATAAATCCGGCCGCTACTTTAGCGCCGCCGTCGCCACTGCCGTACTCCACAAACACCGCAACCACCATCATCCTCACCTTCATCTATCACCATCAAGCAACGAAGCTACCACACCAGCATCAACAACACAACCGCCGTCACAACCACTACGCCATCGTGAGCCGCCACCATCCCCATCATCATTTGGAGATTGATTATATTTTGGAAAGAAAAATGTTTTTCAATGTGCACACAAACTGTTTGTTAAAAATCCTGAACCAAAGTACACCAAAGTACACTAAATCCTGAACCCGAGACATCAGATACGAGGGTGCCTAGGTTCTATGATGATGTATGGGGTCCGTAATATACGAGCGCTTAACTATGCTTTGTATGTCCGTGGCAAAACCCACCCACCTGAGCATTTGACAAATGATTAAATGGGATGCCGAAATGGGTTAGACAAATGGCTTCCTAGACCCGTTATTGTAGCTTGACATGAAGATGCTACACTGGTATTCCTTGCACAAGTGAGCCTGAAATTTGAGGTCTAGTGATACAGATGTGTTCTTGAGCAAAACCCGTGTTGCGAAATCGAGTTTTTTGGATGGGTTTGAAGAGTTGTGTCCACCTGATGGTGAGGAAAAAGTGGTGATTTATACGACTAGTTTGAGAGGTGTAAGGAGGACTTTTGAGGCGTGTAACGCGGTTAGAGCGGTTTTGGATGGGTTTGGGGTGTTTTATTGTGAGAAAAATATATCGATGGATCAGGGAGTTGATGAGTGTTTGAGGATTGTAGAAGACGGGTGTTTGGGTGAATTGCTTGAAGGGTTGCTGAAGTCGAAAGCAGGGTATGTGTGTGAGGTATGCGTGTGAGGGTATAGGTGTGCGTGTGAGGAACACAATCTACCAAATAAGCTAAGGGTTGTGGTGATGGAAGATAAAATCCAAGGGTTGTTTGGTGACTACAAAATAAGGAAAATAAAATCCAAAACCAAAGTGACTGTTGGGGATGTTTGGTGACTACAGCAGGTCACAAGGGTTGTGGTGATGGAAGAATGCAGGCTGGCAGCAGGCCTGTTTGGGATTGAACATGGGTCAAATGAGGCAGCAGGGTCAAAGTGGTGCAAGTTTAAAGAATAAAACAGGCTACTAGCAAAAGACAAAACTAATGACAGCGTGGCTGCAAACGTGGATGCCAACATGGCAAGAAAAAACGGAAAAAGCCTTAATCACCCCGTTAGTACACATGTTTGCAAAGATTAGTAAGTTTATTACACAAGATAGCAAAATTAAAAGTTTCATACACTAATTGGTAAAACGTGTCAAGTTGGATACATTTAGAAATCATTATCCCTAAAATAAACAAGATTTAAAATGTTTGTCATCATTGATTTCACAATCTTGAGTACTAATATTATTTAATATTACTCTTTATCCTCTTAATCAATAAAAAAAGGCCGAATAGATTAGATGGATCTTACGGCGTGTTTTGGAACGCTTATTTAAACAGCTTATGTGGAGTTTATAAAAGAGGAGTGCTAGACTCACTCACATTTTACAAAATTTATCCCACACAATGAGGTGACATGCATCTTAGCCACTCATGTGAGAGCATTAATTGACCAAGTGAGAGTATTGGGTGGCTAAGATGCATTCCACCTCATTGTGTGTAAGAAATTTTGTAAAATGTGAATGAGTCTAGCACTCCTCTTTATAAAAAGCATGAACCTTGATGTCCTTAATGTTGAAATATTCAAAAATCCAACACACTGAAATTACTAAACTATCATTTATGTTAAAATAAAAATATGACTAAAAATATATCTCATGAATGGTTTCTTAACTTAACACACAATTAACGACATACATAATGATTTCTTAAGTTACAACATGTACATATGTAATAGTTTCCTAAGTTACAACTTGTACAACACCTACATACAACACAATGACATATAGAATTACAAATTTACATTTTTTTTTATATATAAATATAAACTATACAAGGAGTCTATGCCAACAATCACAACTTAAGTTGCATTATAATATTGTGAAATTTGAAATACTAGCTTACGATGCAAAAGTTAATATCTTAAACCACAATTATATATACTATCTAAAACCCAGGCATTTCACCACAACGCGACACGTGTCGCTACAGTGTTTGTTACAGTATTAGCTACATTTTTTTTTTACATAAATTTTCTTATGAAAATTTGTTTTTTCAAAAAAAAATAATAACAAAAAATAAAAATAAAAAAATACACAAAATAATACACTTACAAAAAATTCCTTATACAAATTTGTTTCTTTTAAAATACCAAACAAGGAAAAAAAAAAAAAAAAAAAAAAAAACAACCAAAAAAAATTTAATAAACAAATTATGCTTCCAAGTAAACATATACATACTTCAAATAACAAAATTATTAATTTCACCGTACAACCCACAAAATACAAAACACAAAACACACCCGCCGCAACGCGCGGGCAACCCAGCTAGTTATATTATGTTTTGAAGCTCGTAGATGCTGACGTGATCCCTATGTATCAAATACTACTCATAAATATTCAATATAGACTTACAAAGTTACAGTGTATATTTGTACCAAAATAAGCAGTGGAGACTAACAACCAAAAAAAGCATACCGAAAAAACAAACAACTAAAAAAAATTTCAACCGCAAAAAAAAAAAAAAAAAAAAAAACCGTAAACATAAACAAATTATGCTTCCAAGTAAACATATACATACTTCAAATAACAAAATTATTAATTACACCGTACAACCTACAAAATACAAAACACAAAACACACCCGCTGCAACGCGCGGGCAACCCAGCTAGTTATATTATGTTTTGAAGCTCGTAGATGCTGACGTGATCCCTATGTATCAAATACTACTCATAAATATTCAATATAGACTTACAAAGTTACAGTGTATATTTGTACCAAAATAAGCAGTGGAGACTAACAACAATCAATTATGAACAAATCAACGAACACACACCTTCATCAGTGAAGACATCTTTTAAAAACCTGTTGATTTTGTCGACGATAAGATGCTGGTTTTGTTTAAATCATAGGCATAACATATTTGTTTCAAAAAGGAAAAATAAAATAAAAATTCTTAAACCAAAATTGAGTAGCCATTTAAAACATACAAAAGTTAAAACAAACAAAATATGAGTGTATAATAATAATAATAATAATAATAATAATAATAATAATAATAATAATAATAATAATAAACGTGTCAAGTATGAGGCCAAATGTGTGGATATCGGATATGGGTTCCTCCCCTTCTCTTTCTCCTCTTTTGGAGAACTTGAGAAAGATGCAGTAACTCTTCTAAAGCGTATTCGACGTTTCTCTACGACTCAAGACATTGGAGCGCGGGCTGCCGTTCATATTTTTAATAGGATTGGTTTCGCTATTGCTAGAGGTGTGGGGGCCCAGTTGGTTTCTCGGCTCCCCACCAATTTCTTGTAAAATCCTATTTATTGTTAATAAAAGTGATGGTTTATAATAAAAATAATAAAAAAATAAAAATAAAAATAAAAATAAAAATAATAATAATAATAATAATAATAATAATAATAATAATAATTGCAAGTTAAGTTGAAAAAGGAAGGTAAAAAAGAAATGAACGAGAAAGGTTTTCATTGACAATAGGAGGACATGAGAGATGGTTGTGAGTTGTGACTGATGCGACGTTGTATCATGCAGTGTTTGTGGAAATGACCATCAATAGCGAGACAAGACTGATCAACAACCATGTGGTCTAGTGGTAAACATTTAACTTGTTAAGTGTGTCACTAAGAGAGTAGTACCGGATGGGTGATCATCCGGGAAGTCCTCTTTGATCACAGGGTCTGTTGATACTAGGCTTTCAAAGTCTTTCAATGAAGGTTTCAACCCACTAGGGTTCGAATCTGGAGAAGGCAGGGTTTACTTCAAATTAAGTGTCGTGTCTTCGGGCGGCTTAAGTTGAAGGTTTTCCCCCCACCAGGTTTCGAATTGGTCAAGGATTTCTCCGAAAGAACCGTTCAAAAAAAAAAAAAAAAATAGCGAGACAAGACGCATGAGATTATGATGGGGTGCTTACAGATATGAATGTGTGGTTGAGATTTGAGACTATTGATGGGGTTTAGTGTTTAAGAGAGATAAAATACAAAGATGTAAATCTTTGATGTGAAACAAAAGTTAAATTTGGTTAATATTTTGGGAAGATAAAAAACAACTATTGTAGTGGTCTTTGCTACAAATAGTTGAATATTTAAATAAATTGTTTTATTAACAAGAATCCAATGAGTTGTGATTAAGCATTTCATAAATAAAAAATATGAACACCAAACATGTTATGTTTAACATTATATTCCATTTTTAAAACGAATGAATGTATTATTGAATATTTTAGTTCATTTAATGTTAACCCACAGCAAAGCGAAACTCTACTACCTCATAGGTTTCACCATCTGTAAAGTTATTGTCACACAAAACAAATAATCGAAGCATATTATTGCTCGCGGAAAATTTAATTACGAAATACCCGTTGCCGAACGCATCGACACATGTCTAGCGTTTTTACAACATTATCATAGAGCGTTTCATTTTAGAGTGCCTGGTCTATAGCTTTTCATTATTCAAAAGGCTTTTAAAAGGCGTTTAAGCATAGTGAAATGAGTTTCTAATCGAAACAAAGACTTAAAAGGGAAAATTATCTAAAAATGCATTAAAGTTGACACTTTTTACCATTGTGTGTAGCCATGTTTTTTTTTTCCTTAATGTGTGACTAAACTTTCGAATTTGGTGCATTGTGTGTACTTTGTGACCATTTTACCCTTACCATTTCCAAATTTCGAAGGGTAAAATGATCATTTTACAGGGCTGCATAGTCACAAAGTACACACAATATACGAAATCCGAAAGTTTAATCACACATTAGGAAAAAAACATGGCTACACGCAATGGTAAAAAGTGTCAACTTTGATGCATTTTTAGATAATTCTCCCGACTTAAACATCTACAAGATGTTTGAATATCTCATATATTTTTGGAATTATGTATACGGAGACTCTTAAACTTTTTTTTAAGTCACCCATTTATTTAAATTAACTTATGGGCCACTCAAATATGTGTTTGGTTTCATTTATACCGATCTAGTTCAATTTCTTGCCGGAAATTTGTACAACTTGAAGGACAAAGCTAACTTTAACATATGAAAACAATAAAATTATAAATTCAAATGTAAAAAGTTAGTTAATTTATCATAAATCGTTTTTTACTAAATGACATTGCCCTTAGATAATGATGAAAACTAATATTTTGTATTTCAATAGTTATTTGTGTTGTTTTAACATGCTACGTTTAGTTTATTCCCGTTGTTTCAAAGATTTTCAAACAAAAATTATTCGAAATTGATATAAACGAAATCAAACACATAAATGGGTGGCTTATAAGTTAGTTTTGATAAATTGGTGGCCTAAATGATAAAAGTTTGATAGTTTGGTAGCCTCTCATTACATAATCCCTGTATTTTAATACAATATTTTATTTGGGAGTTGACACTCCCATTACATTTTTTGATGCAAATACCACAATTGTGCATTGCAGTATTGTATGATACAATACTGTAATGCACAAGTTGTGGTGCAAGCATAAAAAAATGTGGTGGGAGTATCAAGTCCATTTTATTTACTTTGATGACTTGATCAAAACGCCACTTTTGTTTCCTCTTTCACTAGCACCTTTATATGTAAAATTTGTTAAAAGAATTTTATTTCATTCTTGATAACAAGTTTTAGCTCCAGTTAACCCCCATTGAAATTAAAACATCCCATTTCAGCTTATATGCTTATGTGCGATGATACAAGTTTTAATCTTAATCTTAACTACATATAATGGGTGCATGGTTAAACTTGAAAGTGAAATCTTGAAACTTTGGTCAACATTATTGAAAGTGAAATCTTGAAACTTTGGTCAACATTGAAATACACTTTCAAAAAACTTGGACAACACACGAATATCCCATTCAGAACATAATTCGAAAGTCAAATACATGTGAAAGGAAAGTGTAAATAATCAATGAAATACATATGAAAGAAAAGTGTAAATAATCAATGAAATACATATGAAAGGAAAGTGTAAAATACATAAGAATTTCGATTTCAAGGGAAGTGTGAAAGTGTAAAATACATTCACTGAACATAAGAAAGGAAACTATTTTGTATTCCTGGACATTCCTGGACAAGAATTTCGATTTCAAACCCATATTTTTTAGGCGGGAAAAGGGAAAAATCAAGTTTAACATTGCCTATTGCGTATTGCCTATATAAACACACTATTTTTCTATTATTCACCCAATAAATCGTTTAGTGATTGTTTACATGAGCCTTACATTTTTTTACACGAGCCTTACATTTTTTTTTTATTTTTTTTTTATTTTATTTTTTTTATATTGGTTATTCTAATAAGCAACATTAAACACATGTTTTTCTGATAACGTTTAATCTTACTTATTCAAAAAGAAAAACTCAAATTCAATTTAATTCGCCTCTGAGCAACATTTGTTAAACGACATTCGGCGACTGGTACCTGTAATCAAATCGGTAAACAACATTCATCTTTAAACCCGCTGCTTTGCGCGGGTACCATGCTAGTTACAAATAATTACCTCAACTGACCCTCGACAAAAAAATCGGACTTAGAACTTCCGCTCCTAAAACTCAGTGTGACGGTGTTCCATGACAAAAACAGAACTTGAAAATCTTTCTTGTAAATCTATATTTTACAAAGTCTGTGTTCTACTACGTATTATATTGATTCTACAACTAAATGCCACTATTAACGTCAAAAAGAATTCATTATTAATTCTATATGTTCCTGATAGGACCCGCATTTGTATTTTACTTGTATTAAACCACAATTTTAACTACAAACAAATATATGTCACCATCGAGTCTAGTCAAGAAAGAAAGGTGCAACAACCTTGTCATACCAACCATCAACTTTGACCATCAATGTATCCCTTCAAAGAACCACCTTGTAAACAAATTGCTTGAAAGCAGAGTTTCCATATTTCGACTAAAAAAAGGTATCGTATGTAAACATTCTGTATATCAGATCATAGAAAATAAATCAACTGAAACAAATGTCCAAGTTAGTCGTTTCACGCACATCAAGGTGAGACGGATCAGGGTATAAGAAACATGATTTACATGGTCACAGATCATTTTAAACAACACTAAATTGAAATCTGTTTTTAAAAGATTACATTTTTAACCACTTAGGCTTTGTCATCTTTTTGTCAGCAGCTGTCTTCCGCTCTTGAACGGGTGGAGGGGCGGTAGCAGCGGCTGTAGGTTCGGCAGTACTTTGGTTAACCTCAGGCTTCTCTTGTTCGGCTATGAGTTCCAGACCTTTTAAAGACAACACTTCCTCTTTAAGAAACGGACTTGATGCAGCAACCCCACCATCACCTGGACCCCAATACACACCGTTAAAAGTTTAATTTGCTATTGAGCTTCTCGACAAATGACCATTAGTAAAATAGAAGAATTAACAATTCTTAATTTTAATGAGTAAACCTAGCAAGAACGCGCATATAGTTTAACTAATGAGATGCATAATGGCATTGTGCCAATAGAAAATAATGACTGATGTAAATGAATGTTCTGAAAAGCGTTTAGTGGAGCTAGCCGACAAAATGACTTTCCAGCACTTAATAACTAAGAGATCATGCAGAATCATATTTATTTACTATAAATACTTTTTTAACTAATTTTAAAATAAACGAGACTTAATATTTTGACGTTCTATTCTGTTGATGCAGTTACTTATCTGAATATCTGATTTGATTGTACGATTGATGCAATTACTGACCTCTTGATTGATCATATGAAAAATACACGATTGCGCCAGGAGCAAAGCCAGCAGAATAGAAGTCTTGAGACATGTCCGTTATTTGCTTCTTTGGAGGAGTAGTATCTGCACACACAAAAATGGCACCCACTGGTTTAAAACGACTATACAAAGACAAAGGTTAAGCGAGATGGAAAAGATGTTTCACAAAATATAGCTCCATAAACTTTTCTAATTTCTTAATCACTCCTTTATTTGCCTAAATCTAGCATACCAATTTTAGCTTTATCCCAATTGTATACTTATTGAACAAGTAGAACCGTAGAAGAGTATAGGTATGCTTACATATGTAAAAAGGGAGGTCTGGTTGGGCCACAACTCTCATGAGAAGATCCACCAAGCTTTGCATTGTCTCGGATGGATGGAATGTGGCTTCTAATGTGTGGTTATCTGGGAATCGAACACGAATCACTGCCTGTTAAAGAAGAAACAAAGTGATAAAGAAAGGTTACAGTAAACTAAAGCATTGGTCATTGGATGCTTATTTTTTAAACTAGTTGCCCATTTTAAAAGCAAATAAGCACTATTGAGTTTTGGATACAGATAACAGCTTATCTTATTTGCTATATTTGCTTATTTTGGGTTGAAATACGCACTCTTGAATGTTTGGATGGAGAAAACAGCTTATGCTTATTTGCTATTTTGGGCTGACAATGGGCACTTCTCCAGTAACACCATTGAAGACTTGAAGGTGCTCATTTCAAACAGCTTAATATAAAACATAAGCTGAAAAAGAAAACAATCCCGAACACTCAAATTCAGTTGCTATTGAATAACTATGATCTTACCTTGGTCATTCTTGACCTACGAGCAGCTTGTTCTGCTTCTCGGATTTTTTTCGTTTTTAAATATTTATCTGCCCATAATTGCACAAGCGTTTTATTAATGAAACAACAAAAGCTACAAAACCAATACATCATTCACCTAAATAAATAATTATACTATTTACTTAGTTTCAAGGAGCCTTTCATTCCTAGTAAATAACCACATACGTATTCTCACCTTCCTTTTTTGTAGCCAAGATGCGATAATAATCTTCTGCAGTGAACTCATAAAACTCATCCGGCTCCTCTGCCAAATTAAATAAGAGAAGACCATCAAACTTTAACAGAATACATTCAATGGCTCAAAAGCATCTCGCACTTGATAATTTAGTTAAAGCCTTACAAATGTGCATACCATCGTTGGTCGGGTCATTTGATGTTTGGGAGGATGTTGTTGTCTCAAATACACGAATTTCCCGTCCATAATTTTCCTTTGCTGCAGCAAGCTTTTCCTGTTTACAAATATAGTTGTCATTATTACCAAACTTTTTAAGTCTATAAAATAGATTAATAGAGTACATCTAGATTATTTAAAGGGCGTTTTGGATTCCGTCTTGGATGAGATATTCTAATTCTTGCTTATAGAAAACACAAATAATCAAAAATACAGTGATTCAAAAACCTATTATAAACCGTGATGAGGAGGCAATAAAGAGATATTTAGCGTTTTGGGTAGATCATGGGGAATGTGGAAGAGGCGTGAAGATAAGCTTCATCGTGAGAAGATGATCGAGGTACGAGGACCTAAGGGTAGATCATGTGGAAGGTGGGAGCTCGAGAGCGAGTTCTTTTCAAGTGAGGGGGAATGATGAGGACAAGAATACGAGGACCTAAGGGTGAAAACCAAGTTCAAGCGTTCACCCAAGTAATTTTCCAAGGCAGAATGTCAAGTGAAACCTGTTGAAACCTAGTTCAATCGGTTCACCTCACTGCATCTTAGTTTTTTACCTTTCTTTATTAATTCGTTTTTAGCTTATTTTACTTGGGTTTCTTTTTTCTCTAAGATTACTTCCCCTATAAATCTATACTACATTATAATGCATTTGGGACCATTCTATAATTAGAAAGGCTTAAAATTCAGACTTTTTTCTTGCTTATTATGTAAAGATTTCAAAATTAATTTGTTAGGAAGCAGGTTTGTTAGGAAGTTTGTTAGGAAGCGGTTTTTTTCAAACTAAAATTATTTGACTTAACCATCTCTAATATCTCTACTTATAAAACATGAAGACAACTAAACGTGTAACCGAATAACGCAAAGGGTACCCGCGCCGTACCGTTCTAGTATATAAATATACAGGGCTTGGAACATTGTTATTCAGTTTTCAGTCATTAACAAAATTGTATTTTTAGGGTTTATTACTCTTTGAGTTTTTATTCCTCATTCCCTTGGATTAGGGTCACCCTTGATTACGGTTTTATCAAAATTCGCTTCCGCATCCTGCGTCAAACAGCTTTTTGAAAATGCATCGTTGCAAACACAAACACAATCCCAAAAACATTTTCCTACTCCTTTTATTTTCGTAGGGCGGATTCCGGGAAATACAACCTACTTTAACCATTCCTAACTTGGTCACCTTATTTTATAACAAATATACATACTAGAATCACTAAACAGTTATTCTATTTTCAAGTCAAACAAATAGAAGGTGTTTGTTTAAGCTTATATGTGGGTTTATGAGCTTATTTGATTTTCCGGCTTATTTTGAGATTTATGGACTTATATAAGCCGAAACACAAATAAGCTTATAAGCCACATATAAGCTTAAACAAACACCCCCTATTGCTAAATGATCTCACATAGCAAACTGTCAATAACTACATAAAATTTCAAATCAAAAACCCTAATTTATACGATTTTTTTGTGACAGTGAATAAATAATAATTACCTGTGCAAGTTGAGAGTCCATTAATTAGTAAAATTTGATCTTCACAGTATACTTGTATAATCGGCAATTTCTTTGGTAAAAATATTTTTTTTTTTATGTTTTCATTGATTTTGTGTTGTGTTTTCTTGAACAACAAGATGATTCTAAATTGGGTACTGGACTGGTCAACATTTTGAATTGGGTTTTTCTTTTATCCAACAGGCATTGGACTAAAAGCCCAGCCCGTGCTTCTCTTCTTTACAAAGTTTGAAACTATTTTGTTAGTTTTGTTCTCGGTAGAGCTGCACATTTCGGTTTAACTGGTTTCGGTTTGAATCAAATAGTCAAAAACCGGTTTGACCCAAAACCGAATCAGTTTTTAAAACGGTTTTGGGAGAGAAAAGGTTTGGTTTAAACCAGTTTGACCCCATAACCGGTCTGGTTTATACCGGTTCTCAAACCGGTTGACAACAAAAATACAAAATGGTTTCTAAACCAGCAGATCGGTTTTCAGGAAACCGGTTTTTCCTAAACCGGTTTCTAGAGAAATCGGTTTTTGGTTTTTTTCACCTCTAGTTCTCGGTGACATTATTGAAAATATCTTAAAACTCACTCTGGTTAAGTACATGGGTCTGTTCTGTATAATTAAAAGTGTTTTTATATGGTTTATATTCTTGAAGGGATTTTTGTGTTATTATGTTTGAGCAGGGTGCATAGTGGAACATTGATACATAAGTACTTTTTTAAGGTTTAAAGCCGCTCAGTTGTCTCATTATTTTTCATACAGTTATCATACTTTCTCTAGTTTTTTAAGTTTTACTTGTTTGACTGATTAACTGTTTTGATCTCGGTTTCTTCTTTTCCAAGTGTTGTAATGAGGCTTACTGTTTGTGAGTTTTCCTGTTTGAGGATGCACTCGTTTGAAGACGACATTTTTTTAATTGTATCTTGAATTACTTAGGGTGCGTTTGGTATGCTACGAAGAATGACAATGGGTATGAGTTTGATAGTAGTGGCGGGTCCCTCAACTATGAAAGATCCATTCCCCCCTTAAGAGTTGTATATGGAGTATAGAATATATTAGACTTTCATAGTCATAGTTGTGGGCCCAGGAATTCTAAACAAACACAAACTATCACTTTCATAGTGATAGTTTGATTCCCTTAGGAGAAACCAAACGCACCCTTAGAACTAAGGGGTTCTTGGATGAGTTCATTGATACATGTTTATATTTTGAACACATATTTAGTTCCCAAATCAAAATTGCGACATCTGTTGTCAATTCATGTTTAATGTTGTAGAAGTGTGGCAAAATGATCCATCCTTTCTTAAGCTTCCTAATTCCTATGATGGCCAACTTCGACTAGTGTAGAAAGTTCGGTCTAAAATTGGCGTGAGTTTAGTCCAAGTAATTTAGTGGTTAAAAATATACTAGTAGTTCTTTTCCTTCAATAGTATTATAACAAATAGTCACAGGACATCATTTTCACGTATCTTTCTTTTAATATATAAAAAATCGAGCCAAACCACCTATTTTAAGTATGTGTGGTGGTGGGTTCAAACCCCGAAAATTAGTCAGCCAAAAGGTGAAAAACCATGATTACAAATAAAAACCTTATAATTTTCATTGTTATTTATGTATATGATTCGAATTTAAAACAATGAAAGGTCTCTTTGAATTAGGGGTGTGCATCGGGCCTAAACCGACTCCGACCCGTCCCGACCCGACAAGCCCGACTCCCCGATTTCGCCGGAATTGCAAACCGACTCCCGAACCGTTTGATAGTCGGGATCGGAATCGGGCCGGCGGTTTGGTCGGGATCGGGATCGGTTTTCTTTGTTGTTTTGTTGGTTTTCTTCCCGTTCCGACCCGTCCCGTCCCGACCCGACTCCCGATTTCGCCGGAATTGCAAACCGACTCCCGAACCGTTTGATAGTCGGGATCGGAATCGGGCCGGCGGTTTGGTCGGGATCGGGCCGGAAAACAGGCGGCGGGCGGTTTTGCTCACCCCTACTTTGAATAAAACATTGGTCAATAAAATGGAATAAGAGAACTAGAATAAGCATGTAATCCATATGTGTGGTTAATGAGGAATTGGATACCTATTAAATGTGGGGATTTATGCAGGTTCTGCTCACTTTCATCTTTTATTCTCTTTGATCACATACTTATTAGGTGAATCTTACATGCACTTTCTCTAGCCAGATACGATAAGTCGATAATGTCCGCAAAAGATTAGAGATAATGTGACTATGTATCTAAAGTCGAATTTTGAGTAGATTGGATTAATGATGCACAACTATGGGTTTCATCTATAAATTTTGTTTATAACAATTACGGGGTACATGGAAGTCTCTAACACAGAAAGTTTGCACACTGATGGACTATGTTTTTCAAATTAGGGCTTATCACATCGCTAAACATCCGATAATATACTTTTTTTTAAGATCAGAATATGTAGTTTTCTATATATCACAGTGATCATCCATATAAATTACTTTCTTTCATATAAAAATACTAGACGGGTAATTGCACAGGTACCCTACAATTTAATCTATTTACGATAAAATGTTATGCGTAAAATAGCTATGATGTCAAACAACAAAATAAGTAACATCTTACAAACATATATATTAAAATAAAAACATCATTGTGAAATGTGATATAATATAGCAAACACACAAATTTGCTAAAAAATAGTATGCATAATTGATTTACTAATATAATTCCAATTGTTCTATTAATTTTGTAAAGTGAAATTAGGATTTTGTAATTTTAAAAGTTTTGTGCTTTTTGTTATTTTGTTGCTGTAATATTTATTCTGTAATTATGAAAAACATATCAAAACGTTAAAGAAATTTTTTGTTGTATAATTTCAAAAATATCCAAGAGGTAGTTTAGTAATTTTAATACTACGTATATTAAATTTTCAACATTCAACAACATGTTATTCATGTTTTATATCTAGTATAAATTTGTTGCTCTAATGTTGATTGTGTAATTATGGAAACAATGTCAAAACATTAAAGAAAATTTTTGTTGTATAATTTCAAAAATATACCTAGAGTAATTTAGTAATTTCGATGTGTTGAATTTTAACAATTCAACATAAGGTTCATACGGAGTACTTTATATCTAGTACTATTATAGATAATAATTTTTTTAGTAAAATTTAACTCTATAGTTACTAACCAAACAAGTTAATACACTTGAGTAAAGCTAAATAGGCAAACAAAAGACATGTGAGTGTTTTTGATGATGTGAATATAGTCCCACACGCTTTGAGAAGTGATTGTAGTTTTCTTTTCCCACAAACTTTTATCATTTTATGCTTTATTCATGGCCATCTTTCTGCTCATTTTATTTTGTATCCAAGTGTTAGGTTTCAAATTTATTTGCCTTATTTATTGCTTTCCATTATTGTTATTTTTCAATTATCAGTAAAATGACTTGTCCTTTTTCTAGGTTTTGAGTGAGCTATGTTATACAAACCCTCCTTAGGTTGTCATATCAGGGGATTTGGTCAAAACATACAACCTGCGATGCACACCATACAAGCCGATGATGCATCTAATGATTGGATACCAGTGTCGATAACTCACCCCATTCTGAGCTTAAGAAGTGGACAATGTCATTGATGAATTTGAGGGGCCAAGTCCACTTTCACTTTATACTAGATAAATCATAGAGGTTGATAATTTGTGGGTCAAATAGGTTGAGGGTAAAAGTTCAATATAAATCTCATATTTGTCATATATCTAATGAATTATCTTTGTTATTCATTTTTTTGATAAAATAAAAATTAAAAATAAACTTTTTAAAAATTAAATATCTCGCAAACTGTTAATCGTTACGCGAAAAAAATTATACAATCGCGACGAAAATTAAATTACCTTTCTATAAAAATGCATTTCTATATACTTTCGACGAACTTATTTTTTTCTTCAAAATTTCCGCCCAGAAAATTCACACATGATTTGTAAAAATCACATGACTCTCGTCGCGATAGTATATTTTTGTAGCTTGAAGAAAGTTCGTCGAAAGTATAGAGAATTGCATATCTATAGATAGATAATTTAATTCTCGTCGCGGTGGTATATTTTTGTAGCTTGAAGATTTACCGTTTGCAAGATATGTTGTTTTTAAAAAAAAAGTGAAAACAGCTTTTTATTAATTTAAATGAAAAATAGATTACTAAGATTTGTTCATTAGATATATGACAAATATGAGATATATATTGATCTTAACTATGAGTCGAGTGATGCCAAAGAGGTTTATGCAAAAAATTATTGTGTCAATATATGTTTGGCAGTAGTAGGAGCTGGAGCGGATTGCTGAAGCGGATTGCTGGAGCATGTTGCTGGAGCTTTTTTCTACATGCTCCTTCAACTTGCATTCCATTTAGTAGCTTATTTTTTTTACATGCTCATTTAAGCTATATCAGCCAAACAAGACTTATTTTTAATGGTATCTTATTTTTCTAAAAAAGAATAAGCCCATGCTATTATAAACTCTGATAAGTTCGTGTGCCAAACATCCCATAAGCTTGCTGCTTTGACTTCACAACATTTGATTTTTACTTTGATTTTTTATGTAAGTTGTTAACGTATTTTATTTAGTTATAGATTTCTTGATAAATAAATTCAATTAATAGCATGACCAAAGAAATTGTAAAACGAATGACTGTATTTTGATTAAAAAACGATAATAACTGGTAACTTTGAATAGTACACGAGTCATGCACAACGTGATCTCTTCTTTGCGTGTCCAAATCGCCGAATCATTAGTGGTTTCTTTCTCAACCGCCTTCTTCTTACCCCTTGTAGCTCGTTTCTTAGGTCTTACCGGTGACATCTCTTCCGAAAGAGTGTTGCCGTCGTCATCATCAGGAAGATCATTATTTGGAACCGAATTGTGATACGATCCATGACCCGAACCTTGATAACCCGGTGACATCTCTTGACTCGGATAACCCGAACCGGTTCCAACATAAAAATCTGGATTGTTGAATAATTGATCCATAAAATCACAAGCATCAAGATTGATGTGGTTAACCGGAGAATAAATTTGATAATTTGAATAAGAAGACGTTGATGAGTCCATTGTTGGACGATACACCGATTCGGGGGAGCCATACATAGATTGTTGGCTTCGACGGGAGTGGCTTTGTTGCGGTTGTTGGTTGTTTTGATATGGTGGAATTGTTGGATAGATATACGCTGACCAAACTACTTTGTAGCTTGTAAGGTTTAAACAATCTTGAATAACTCAAAACAGTTAATATTGAAACACTGATATTACTTTGTAAAGTTTGCGGAATCTACTAACACAAAGCTAAGAAGAACTTTGTTTATATTAAAACAACTCTTTGAACCTGCTTCTCTAAATACAGATTCACTAACAATCCCTAACTTTACTAAAAATCGTTTTGTGAAACTCTAAGACTCTTAGAAAAACTTCGTACCTCTAATACCATCATAAGGCTCCTTTTATAGGCATAAGGATAACCTTAAGTCGGTTTACAATATTTACTTGAACGACAAGTAATTATCCCTAACTAATTCTAGAATATTCATATAATATTACATAGTAATCCTTTAAACAATATTACACATAAGTCATTGTTCTTCGAAGTACTTTGAATAGTCTTCAATAATTAGCAGTACTTTGACCTTGAACAACATGTTGACTTTGAGCAGTACTTTGACATAGCAGTACTTTAATCTTTCCAGCAGTACTTAGATCTTCATATCCCAACAATCCTCCCCTAACTTGAACTCTACTTGCTTGATTTCAAGTTTCTTTGCTTTATTTGATCTTCAATATCTTTATCATTTAGGAAGATTGTATCTTTATCTCTTTTCAATCTTGTATGTCAAAGTGCTCTTGATCAGCTTCAGATGATATCTTTACAGCAACTCAGCAAAATTTTGACAAAGTGTACATCAAATCTTTTAAAGTTTCATACTGTTCTCATCACTTCCAGATGTATAAACTTTTGTGAGAGGTGAATCATTGAACTTTTAATGGATTTTGATGTCTCTTTACCAAAGCCATTAACTCTGGAGTAGCCAATGTTTAGGTTAGAACAACCATGGTACATTGATAATCATATGATTTTTAGCAAATCATAAGCTATCAATGGATTTGAGTAGTCTTTACCAATAGCCGTTTGCTTTTGGACTAGTTAGTTCTTTGAATTCAACCATGGTGAACTAATTACCATAAATGGATTTTCCACAGCCTTTACCACAAGCCATTTTCTTGTGGGCTAGTCAACTCTTCACTTTTACAGATATGGTGAGTTGAACACTGATTGGTTCAAAAGCAGTAAGATATTATTGACCAAGGTCAACAAGTCAAAGACAGCTCAGTTCCAATTCTCCGTGGATAGTATAGTGAGTCCCCGGGTCATTATGTCCCAGCGAGATTGCAATGGTGTTTTTGGAAAACGTTTATGAGAATGAGTGGCACTGAGGACAGTAGTTGTTGGTCCCTTTTACTTGGTTAACTATAACTACAAAGCTAAAGTAACCAAGTTATATGACTTTAAACAAAGATGTATAAACTGATTAACAATAAAGCAACGTAAACATAAGAGACAATATTTTCCAACGTTTAATTCTTTATTAGAAGTTAATCAAAAAGAATCGTACCCAAGTGTTTGCGGAATAACACTTGGGATTGAAAACGACAAGTATGGTATTGACTCCTCACTAAACTCAATCTATGTTGAGTAACAACTTTCAGGACCCACTGAGCTATCTCAGGGGTTATGTTGTTATTTGGAGGAGTAAAAGTGGTTTGTGAATGTTTTGCATTAATTGCACAAACTTGTCAACTTTTACTCCTCTCTTATGCTACCTATTTATACACACATGTGAACAACTCTATTATACAATGGACCTAAGTGTTCCTCAATAAAATCTTGATAGATTTTATTCTCTGGCAAGGGAAACTTCTTTGGGTTAAGTCCAAAAGGCACTTTCTGATGACAGCCTGGTTTTAGCCATTTGAGGAAAGTTTGACCTTAAAGTGATAAAGTACTTTAGTGAAACAGATCAAACTTTCCCGCCCAGTCCCGCCAAAACTTCAGTCTTCTAGTCATCAGTCTTCAGTACCATGAAGTTGTTGAGGAGTCATGGGGTTCAGTGAGTTATTGTCATCCTCACTGAACCCATCACCTTCTTCTTGGCTTAGATCACACTTCACTGAGTTCCGCCTCACTGAATGGAGAACCTTTCTTCTTAGGCTCGGTCTAAGCATCCTGAAGATGACTCACTGAGTTACTGTCCACTCAGTGACTTGTTTATACTTAGGTTATTTTACGTTCAAATCCTTGTTAGAAGAAGATTGGGGAATTCAGTGACCCAACAATCTCCCCCTATTTGAACATACAAATAGCCTAAGTGTTTCTTGATTCAGTGTGAGTTGGCAGGGGTCTTCATCTCTTACTGAATGTAGTTGTAATTATAAGTAGGACACATAATTTTAACAAAACATCAAAGTTTATTCATAGTTATTACAAGTCCTACAAATTACAAAAATAAAAAGATAGTTGTTGCAGATCAGATGTTCAGGTGGTATCCAAGGTTTTCAATCTTTGCTTTCTTTGATCTGAGTAGGTGTCTTTCAGGATGTTCATTGATCATTGCTTCCAAGTCCTGGCAGAATCTTTTGTTCTCATCACTCTTGATGGGGGACGCCAACATGAGGTACATGAGCATAGCTTTGATTCCTGCCTTATCCATATCAGACCACCTTTGGAACGCCAGGCTTCCATACTCATCAGTAAAGCATAAGCCTCTTTCAGGAGCTTCAAGGACCGCATTGTTCACAAACGTGATCCCTTCAGGAAGCGACCTGTCACACTCTAACCCTGGTACTTTGATCTCAGGCTCCACCTCAATTTGCTTCCTTTTCCTCTTGGAAGCCTTAGATGGAGCAGTCTCTTCAACTGAGTCAGGAAAAAGTGAGGGAATGTTAAGAGCCTCAGGCATTGCTCTCAGTCTGTCGTACCTATCCTTCAGTGATTCGAGAAGTTTAGGTACCACAACGTTGTTCTTTTTGGCAATGATTGAACGAAGCTCATCAAGCTCAGTAATGCCAAAGTCTGCAAACTTGAAAGGCTTATGGATGTCAATTATTCTTTTATCACGTCCCCTGAAGACGGTGACCATTGCAGGATCGGTGTTTCTGTGTATTTGAATGTCAGTGATGGTTTCAGGTCTTAACCTTTCTTTCATCACCCAAGTATACTTTTCGATCCTGTGTTTTCTGATTTGAGCATCCTTCCTGATCTTGTTTTCCCTTTCCATTTTGAGATCATTTAGCTCTTCTTCCTGAGCCTTTTTAAAGACAGCACCAACTTGTACAGTTGCTAGTGCCTCAGTATTCAAACCAATCTTTTCAGCTTCCTCATGAACAACCTTAATGATAGCAGGCTTGCTCATTCTCTCTTCCTCAGCCACCTTGAGTAGTGTCTCAGTCCTTTCCATGTGAGCTTGAATTTCGTCATGAGTGAGAAGATGTACTACCCCATTGATTTCAAACGGGACCTTGATAGGTGCATCAGGGTCAAATCTGACTATGGTTGAGGCTGGCTTGAGAACATTTTCAGGACTAGAGGTGGTAGCAATACTTTTGCCTCTGTCCTGTCCGAGAGAAGAGGAGACTGGTTCCTCCTGTGGTGGAACTTCAGTGATTGGTGTTGCTTTAGTGACATGCTCCCCCTCAGTGTGAGAGGGCTGTCCAGCTTCTTGTTCAACAGTATTAGGGGCTTCAGTAGCATTCTCCCCCTCAACATTTGCCTGAATGTCAGTGATGGCAAGTGTTGGCTGTACTGAAGACGAAGTAGATGCATCCTTGAAGGCTTGAAAAATTTCAGTCATCATAGACTTGATCTCCTGAGTATCCTGCTGAATGATGGACACCCTGGAGTCAAGTGCAGCCTATGCATTTTCAAGAGCTGTCCTCCTGGATCCCAAGGTCCAAGCCAGAGAAGTAGACCTTTGGGACTGAGCTGTCACTGATTCCTCCATTTTGATGAAGGAAGATTTTAGAGACTCCACAGCGGTGGTGAGACCCTGAAGATTAGAACCCTTCAGCAAGTCAAGTAATTCAGTGAGGGCCACTGAGTTTACTTGATACGTCTCGGATGCCTGAAGGAGCTTCCTGGTGAGTTCAGGATCATCCTTGACTGATTCTTGAACCGACTGAACCCCTACATTCAGCTGGTTAGAGGGTTATCAAAAACTGATTCAGGCGAGTGATCATCTGTGTCAGGGAATGGTTGAGTGAGGAATTTTGTTCCCTGACATCTTCATCGAAGTCTTCGACAGCATCTTTGAGATTGTGAAAGTGAACCGCCTGTTCAGTGTGCATGTCAAAGACCTCATCAGTGATCCCCCTGTACAAAATGTTAGTAATCTTTTTGATGAATTTGGTGAAGGTCTTCACAGTGAGAGGAGCCTGATCATCTCCTGAGGACTCTGGCTCGGACTGAGTGTCAGCATCGTCATGGTTTGAAGATTGAGGAGACTGAGGAATTGGTTCAGGGACTGTCTCCTCAAGCTCCATATCATCTCCGGCCTTGAAGACTTCCTCATCACTGTTGAATTCATCATCAGAGTACAAAACAGCCTGAGCTTCAGCTAGGGACTGAATCTGCAAAATAGGGTTAGCCGGCTCCTCTTCATAAGATGACTCGCCTTTGTTTTGGCCAGGTCCTGACCCCTCAAATCCGGTAGGTTGGGTTTTACCTACCTGGTCTTCAGGGTCAGTTCCCGAGTTATGCGCACCTTCGGGGTTGGTTGTGAGTTCCATATCAGCGGGTGGTATGCTTCCCTCTGAATCCTTGTCCCTCGTGACCCCTTCAGGCACTGATGGGTGTTTCTCAGTACCATCACTAGGAGCCGTGATTGTTGTGTCCCTATCAGCGGGTTGTATGTTTCCCTCTGAGTCTTTGGGATGAGTTGTTGTGCCCTCAGACAAAAGCTTTGATTGGCGAATGTCCTCATCAGGAACCTGAGTGGTTATGCCCCCCATTCCAACAGGCTTGTGCTGGCCTGTCGAAGATTTAGGGGCAAGAACTCCCTGTTGCTTGGGTTGTGATTTACCCTAGCCTTTGGCAGGATGTGATTGTTTGTGGGTCCCCTTCTCAGTGGAGTAGTGCTGCCCCACCGAAGGTATAGGACCCCTTACTCCCTGATACTCTGTTTGTGATTTGCCAGAGTCTTTAGCAGGATGTGAAGGTTTAGTTGGTTCCGACCCTACTGACTTGTTTATGCCAGCAGGGCCTTTGGGAACGGGTTCGCCCGAGGACACTGAGTGTGATGTCTCAATGCCCTCCGTTGGCCTTTGTTTTGGGGCCAAAAATTGGCTAATGATCCTGAGGGTGTCAGCAGTCAGGGTCTGTTGTTGTTGCCCCCTTTTGTCAGGCTTAGGGGCAGAGGTCTCAGTGGCGAGTGGCTTGGGTTGAGCCACCTTCCTGGACCCTTGTCCCTTCTTCCTCTTCACCTTTTTGGTGGGAGAGGGAATTGGTGAAACAATGTTGTCACCCTGGATAACAGTCAGCATGTATGTGGTCAGGGCGACAGGTGTAACCTCATTAGGGTCACGTGAGTAGTTTGCCTTATGCAAGACATCAGGTTCAAAGCCGACACTGTCAGGCTTGATATACTCAGACCCTAGTAGGTCATTCAGGGCATAGGAAATAAATCTAGGGTAAGACATGTGTTTTTGCCTAGACTTCCCACCCAATTTGCCTATGAGGTCCCTGAAGATAATTTCTCCAAGGTCAATCTTTTTACCCTCAATGAGACAGTACACTATCATTGATTGAGTAGTGTTTAGTTGCTCAGTTGAGGACTTGTTCCCCCCAAGGACCTGAATAACGAATGTCATCAGGATCCTCCAAGGAGCAGGGAACCATGTTTTGATGATGGGGCTTTGTTCAGTAGGGCCCCTGGAGCAACATCATGATGATTCTTATCATAGGGCCCTAGTTCTAAGAGGAGTTGTTTAACCTCCTCTTCAGTGGGTGGGGCAACAAAAGTCTCAGTGTAGTCAAGGCCAGTGGCTTTGACAAAGGTTTTGTAGTCAAGAACAAGGGACTTTATCCCATTCTTCACTGAGAACTTGATTTTGGCCCATTCTTCATTCAAAATCAAGTTCCAAAAGTTCTCAGTGAAGAATGGCTTTCGTATCAAGTTCTCAGTGAAGATAGACAACAACTTTTGGAACTTGATTTTGGCCCATATTCATTTGGATTAGACAACAACTTTTGGAACCCATATTCATAATGGCTTTCGTATACTTCAGTACGAAACCCGGGCTTCAATGATGACTTCTTAGTATTTTAGCTAAGGACTCGTTCTTCAAAGAAAGGAAAGTGCTTAAATCAATTCAAAGGTTTTAAATATTTTTTGAGCACTTATCCTAAAAACATTATGGCTTATGCACACATAACAATGTATAACCCGTGATTTTCAAAGAAAGGACCCTGTTGTACATTTTTGTGCGACAATCCTAAAAGATAAGAAGACTTCTCTCCAAAAAGCTTATCAAAGTCTTCTTAATTTTTTTGAGCAAAATTTTGAAAAATGTTTCAAAACTTTTTACGATGTAGCTCAAGATATTACTCCCTCATATCCTTAAATCGCTTAATTTAATCAAAATGTTCTGTTTTTGAGGGGGAGTAATAAAAAGAAGTTCCAAAAAGTCATGCTTAAGAGAAACTAATTCGGAATTATCAACCATCCGTTTCTCCCCATATGCTATCCAAAAAAGAAAAAGGTTTTAATCAATTGGTATAAAAAATACCATGGATATGCTATTTTTGAGGGGGAGAAGACGTGATTAAAATGTGATCAATGTGTTTAAGATTGTGGCTGAATCTCATGCGAGCTCGACTCAGAAATGACCCAAGAATTGACGAAACAACAAAAGTTAGTTATCGAAAAGAGTTATCCTCGACGGGTAATAACATCAAGTTAGTTACTAGGGCTAGTTGTCACCTAAAAGCTGACAATGGAACTCTTTAACTAGCCACGTAAGCGTGTCTCGAAAAGGATTTGTCTTAGTAGAAATGTACCGTTTCGAGAAACTTTCTGTGGACTTGACCAGGCCGGGTAATAACTTCAAGCTAGTCTAAATAGTGCTGTAAGCGTGTCTCGAATCGGTCATGTTCACTGAATGTGGATCAATTCAAAAAGTGCAAACTCCTCACGCATGTGCCAATTTCTTAATAAATCCATGAGCACATGTGAAGGGGGAGTCCTTCAAATGAAATGCAAAACTCTCGAAGTGTTAACAAAGTATGTTTTATTATCATAAACACTTTGAGAGATTTTCACAAATGGTTTAATGGCAACAATAGGATAGTCATGAAGTTATAAGGTGACTAAGGTTAGGAAAAACCGTCCTATGATCCGCCAGAGCCGGAGGGATCTACCCAAGGACAATTCCAATAGAGTAGAATTAGAAGTCCTTAGGTATGATTGAAAAAAGGAGAAAATGAGAAAGGAGAAAGAAGGGGTTGAAGAATTAAAAAGAAAAGCAAATGAAAAGGGTGAAAAGAAATAGCCCTCCATATGTTCAACCTTAGGGAAGACACCGGGTTCAACTCATATGCTACTGGTTGTTACTAAGGTGACACCGGTATTGAAGACAAGACGTCATGGACCCAGTGACGCACTGCACTAAACCTTCTAGCCACTCAAGTTCTCTTAAAAGAGCTTGTTTCATTCTCACGGGGAACCGGTGTAATCTATCGACTTATCTCTTAGAGATGGTTGATATTGAAGCAGGAGACCCCTCCCTAGTCTCCACATAGGAAAACCAAATTATGCACTTATCGAGTCTAGAGCCATGAGATACATTAAAAGATCTCTTAGGATACACTTTCCTATGAATACACTTGCATTCGCCAAAAAGGACACAAGTTGTAAGAGTCTTTATGAGATCTACGGATCTTGCCTTATCTATCATGATGGTTACTGTGTCCCAAAATGATCTACAGTTGTGGGGTGATCTCCAGCAACTCACCTGAATCATTGATGTACTTTGGTGGATCTAGTAAGCCCTCTCGGGGGTATCTGGTTCAGGAACGGCCTTGGCAAGGGTTAGAGAGAGTTTTCACACTATGCTGTTAACGATCTCTAATTCCGAACCTGTAAGTACCGGATATTTTATTGCTAATTGTTTTATGAAGGTACTGATGAATGTTCCGTGGAGAAATAACGTTACCATCACTCAAAGATCCACATGCTCATACCCTGCAAAGCTCTCTTCTAAGATCAAAGCAAAAGCAAAGTTCAAAACGTTTCTAATTCAAAGTCAAAGAATCTACAAACTAAAGAAACAAAGATTAAAGTAAAAGAAAAGAGAACTTCACAAAGATTCAATATCAAACAAAGTATGAGCATGTTGGAAAAGACGTAAAGACAATAGTGTAAAGATGTTGATCAAAGGCAAGAACGACCAATCGACATTATTCAGAGATCACAAAGCATGATTGGAACAAAGCAACTTGCAAAACTATTACACAACAAGACTCAAAGATTCAAAGAGAACAAGCTTCAAAGATCAAAGATCAAGGTCACAAAAGAGAGATCTCAATGATCACCCTTAGGGGGAGATTGTTAGCATTAGAAGTGTTGATCATTTATGTAATCAAAGGGAGATCTCAATGATCGTCCCTTAGGGGGAGATTGTTAGCATTAAAAGTGACGATCATTATTGAGTCGACAAGTATTGTAATAGTTAAGTATATTGGGCTATGGACTTGGTACTTATTAAGTATATCATGTAAGCCTTATTAGAACATGTAAACCAAGTCCAAGCCCAAGCCCATAGAAAGCCTATGTATGGAACTATAAAAGGCACCTTACCTCTCATTTGTAAGGTGTGCTTGTGTGTGTATGTGAGTGTGTAACCATTTTCTCTTAATAATAATATCTTTGTTCACCTCTCCCTTTCTCTCTACTTTCTCTCTCTAAAACTAGTCATGGATTTCATATTCTTTGATCAACCTCGACCTCCCGAACCACATGAATCATCTAATATTTTTGGTCCTACAATTAAACCCTTCAAAGGATCTTGATGCAATTAAACGCAATCTTGATTCGACTTGCGCATCATATGTTATTAAGGTCACGGTACGGTGGAGGTGCTTGTGCTGTTGATTAATTGTTTGTTGTGTGATGGATTTATGATGGAGATTTGCGAATGGTGAGAGGTGTGATAAAAAGGAGGCGGATTGTTTGAGATTATTAGGAGTGTATTTAGGGTTTACAAATGAGCGTATAATGGTAAAGGGTTGTGTTAAATACCGGTTATATGGTATTTTGGATCGGATTTAGGAATACAATGGGCTGAAATATGCTATCATCTGAATTGGTTTGGGCTGCAAGTGGTCAACGGGCTGAAATGTTTAATTCTACATTAAGTGGACTTTCATGTATTGAATTATCAAATGATAATAAATTCAGAAATTTATGTCTTTTGATATAAAATTTTGAAATAAGAGTGGTATTTTGGTATTATCATTTTCACGGGGATACATATATTCATGGCTAGAATTGTTATGGTTTGACAAGAAAATGACTACGGAGTTCGTGTACGGTATTATTGATTTGACTTTGAAGTGGCATCACAACAAGTGTACTTATTTATCTCAAAGTCTAGGGGTGGTTGGATGCACGACTTTTGAAGATACCTTGTCTGCGCAAATTAAAAAAATTCAGTCTTGACAATCTAGTTATTACTGATGTAAGGAGTTACATTGTAGTGCTCACAGTATAGCTATCACTTAAAGGAGTTACATTGCAGTACTCAGTGTCACACGAAGTAGTGGATTGTTCAAGTGGCGAATATTTCGTGCAACCTCATACTTAAAGGAGTTACATTGTAGTGCTCAGTATAGGTATTAAGTCACATCTTTCGTACAAGCATTAAGTCACAAGATGGGATGATTACTTCTTTTTCAAGCTGGTCATATCGGGCAGTCTCCATATGTGGTCATTACTAGTAGCCGGTGAATTACAAGGAGGTTCGTTTAAATGTTGATTTGAGAGAAATGTATTGAGAGTATTTTTTCGACATATTCTCATAAATTATGCTTACACGGTCTATCTATATTGCATCAGAAGTGTAAAGTACGGGTAATTATGGCATGTACACAAAATAGTATGATGATTTCGACAAATCGCAACCATCAGGAGGGAGAAGAACATGCCAAAAGAAGTAGTGTTTCATCTCTAGCACGTTGGTTGTTCGAGGGAATTGTGCTTACACTAGAACCGAAGAAGTACTAATGATGTGTACATCGGAGCGTATTACCAACCTTCTGTGCAATACTATGTGAGTTATATTGTCATGATGCTCCCTGAACGACAACCATGTGCCTACACTTTTGAATCTACTTTATCCGCTGCGTGATGAAAAGAGAGTTGTCGGTTCAGGAGGGAGCAGGAAAAAGAATAAAGGCTCACTAGTTAGGAGGGAGTAATAACCTAACTAGACCATTACAGTTGAAGTTCAGAGCTACAAAGACCTTTGCCGTCAGTGTCAAAGATCATACGCCGAGATCGTCGGAAGAGAGAACTTCAAGTCTGCCTCAGTATCTAGACTACAGAGACTCTGCGCTTCAACAAAGTCAACATAGTTTACTATTGTTGTAATTTACATTGTTTATGTACTTATAGGTCTCATTGTAACCATTCACGTGTGACGATATCTTGGAGGGAGATTGTTAGCCTCGCTCTTTTATAAAGATAACGTCACATACGTGAATTGGACTAGATACGTAGTTAGTTGTGCCTTTAGGGATTACTATTGTACAAAAGGCAAACTTGTATTAGGATGAGCCTATAAATGCCCCTCATGACTCTCCATGAGGGGTGTGGGAAATTGTGTATCTTTCATTTGTTATTAATATATCCTTTTTCTTCACCCTCTCTTTACTTTATCTCTCTAGAACCAAACATGGATTTCATCTTTAATCATCAACCAAGACCTCCTGAACCACATAAATCATACATATTTTCGGTCCTACAATTGGTATCAGAGCTCACGGTGTTTGTTTTGATGATTTTTTGTGGTTCGAATATTGTTTTGAAGCTGCTTTTACACGTTTTTTTTGGATCCGAGAAAATTTTTTTCTCTCATCTTTTATGGGTAAAGTTTCTTAGCAGTTTTATACAATAGTTTTGTGTATCCCCTGGTCAAAAGTCAAAGTTTTGTGCTTTATTGTCCATCCAGCAGATTTCTTGTTAACTGCTATCATGTATGTGATTTTTGTCCATACTTGTCAATATTGTGGTCAAAAAGGGTCAAAACATAGTCGGAAAACTCATCGGATACTCATCGGAAACTGGAAAATGGGTCGCCGGAATCTAATCGGAATTTCTTGTATAAGAAATCTCGATATGTACCTGTTTTTGAGAACGTGAGTAGTTTTCGAGAACACAATACCCTAGTTATCGAAATCATGTTCTCGATAAAGTGTATGTTCTCGATAATGTCATGTTTTCGACAACCCTGTTCTCAAGATGCAATGTATTCTTGATAAAAAGTTACAAAGTTTCGAAATTTTTGTAAAAAGTTTCGAAAACACATGATGTTAAGTTTCGAGAATACCAAAGAAGGTGAAGATGAGACGAAAACCATTGACTACTAACCAAATACCAAGACTCATAACCTCAGGTTATAAACATTATCATTCCATGATTAGAAAAACAAAAAGAATGTAAGAAGATGAAGAGCAGTACACGTAAGCAAACTACAGCCCATTTCAACAACAATAACCGTTCAACAATCAATCACTACATCAAACCTTACTCTAGCCTAATCCCATAGTCTAAACCAACGTCAACTACACCTTCATGTCAATCTCACAGACCAAAAGAATGACTCGACACGATAATGCAATTAGATCTCAGATGGTTCATTTTTCCCAATCTTTTAAAAGATTTTTTTTGAACCAACATCATCATAGATCTTTAGAAGCTTATACTTCAATTACTATTCGAAACCAAAAGGAATAAGAACATAACAAATTTGTTATCTTCTGTTTCCTGTTTCGATTCAGTGACAAACACAACAACAAAAACATGTGCCGAACTTACCTTAGACCCTTCAAAGGATCTTGATGCAATTAAACGCAATCTTGATTCGACTTGCGCATCATATGTTATTAAGGTCACGGTACGGTGGAGGTGCTTGTGCTGTTGATTAATTGTTTGTTGTGTGATGGATTTATGATGGAGATTTGCGAATGGTGAGAGGTGTGATAAAAAGGAGGCGGATTGTTTGAGATTATTAGGAGTGTATTTAGGGTTTACAAATGAGCGTATAATGGTAAAGGGTTATGTTAAATACCGGTTATAGGGTATTCTGGATTGGATCGGATTTAGGAATACAATGGGCTGAAATATGCTATCATCTGAATTGGTTTGGGCTGCAAGTGGTCAACGGGCTGAAATGTTTAATTCTACATTAAGTGTACTTTCACGTATTGAATTATCAAATGATAATAAATTCATAAATTTATGTCTTTTGAAATAAAATTTTGAAATAAGAGTGGTATTTTGGTATTATCATTTTCACGGGGATACATATATTCACGGCTAGAATTGTTATGGTTTGACAAGAAAATGACTACGGAGTTCGTGTACGGTATTATTGATTTGACTTTGAAGTGGCATCACAACAAGTGTACTTATTTATCTCAAAGTCTAGGGGTGCTTGGATGCACGACTTTTGAAGATACCTTGTCTGCGCAAATTAAAAAAATTCAGTCTTGACAATCTAGTTATTACTGATGTAAGGAGTTACATTGTAGTGCTCACAGTATAGCTATCACTTAAAGGAGTTACATTGCAGTACTCAGTGTCACACGAAGTAGTGGATTGTTCAAGTGGCGAATATTTCGTGCAACCTCATACTTAAAGGAGTTACATTGTAGTGCTCAGTATAGGTATTAAGTCACATCTATCGTACAAGCATTAAGTCACAAGATGGGATGATTACTTCTTTTTCAAGCTGATCATATCGGGCAGTCTCCATATGTGGTCATTACTAGTAGCCGGTGAATTACAAGGAGGTTCGTTTAAAGGTTGATTTGAGAGAAATGTATTGAGAGTATTTTTTCGACATATTCTCACAAATTATGCTTACACGGTCTATCTATATTGCATCAGAAGTGTAAAGTACGGGTAATTATGGCATGTACACAAAATAGTATGATGATTTCGATAAATCACAACCATCAGGAGGGAGAAGAACATGCCAAAAGACGTAGTGTTTCATCTCTAGTACATTGGTTGTTCGAGGGAATTGTGCTTACACTAAAACCGAAGAAGTACTAATGATGTGTACATCGGAGCGTATTACCAACCTTCTGTGCAATACTATGTGAGTTATATTGTCATGATGCTCCCTGAACGACAACCATGTGCCTACACATTTGAATCTACTTTATCCGTTGCGTGATGAAAAGAGAGTTGTAGGTTCAGGAGGGAGCAGGAAAAAGAATAAAGGCTCACTAGTTAGGAGGGAGTAATAACCTAACTAGACCATTACAGTTGAAGTTCAGAGCTACAAAGACCTTTGCCGTCAGTGTCAAAGATCATACGCCGAGATCGTCGGAAGAGAGAACTTCAAGTCTGCCTCAATATCTAGACTACAGAGACTCTGTGCTTCAACAACGTCAACATAGTTTACTATTGTTGTACTTTACATTGTTTATGTACTTATAGGTCTCATTGTAACCATTCACGTGTGACGATATCTTGGAGGGAGATTTTTAGCCTCGCTCTTTTATAAAGATAACGTCACATACGTGAATTGGACTAGATACGTAGTTAGTTGTGCCTTTAGGGACTACTATTGTACAAAAGGCAAACTTGTATTAGGATGAGCCTATAAATACCCCTCATGACTCTCCATGAGGGGTGTGGGAAATTGTGTATCTTTCATTTGTTATTAATATATCCTTTTTCTTTACCCTCTCTTTACTTTATCTCTCTAGAACCAAACATGGATTTCATCTTTAATCATCAACCAAGACCTCCCAAACCATATAAATCATACATATTCTCGGTCCTACATGTTAAGATTTTTAAAAGCGTGTGTGTGTTCTTCTTTGTGGGGGGTATTTATAGGGTGGGAATTAGGGTAGTGATGTTGCGGATATCAAAGGTTTAATTTATTTAACCGAAACGGCATAATAATGTTGGTTTGATATCCGCATTAAATATCACGATTCCCATTACCCTATTTTCTCTCACATCGTGGGTGAACAGTTGTGCGGCTCTGCAAATAATGCACTTTTGCAGAGAAAAAATCATCACAACTTTTGTGTGTGAGGGAGCATTTAATGCTCAGTGGTGTTTGGTGAGAGAGATATGGGGGCCCAAGGAGTGGATGCCAGTTGTGTAAGTGACATATATTCCTATATTTAATAGGATTCAGTTACCTACCTGGGACATTAACTAACTAAGTACTTAGAGCATTTAGTTAGTGTATTCAATGCCATTTTTTCATCCTGAGCCCCCTGAATGAATTTTCATTCAATAAAAAGGTTTTCAGGAAGGGTGTGATCAGGGACCTAGAGAATTTACATCAGGTTGGAACACTTTTTGATCAGTTTCCTTATTCTATGTCCAACATGCCCAATTCAGCTTTCAATCTTGTGAAAGTGGGTTCATCCAGAGGTTTTGTGAAGATATCAGCTAGCTGTTATTCAGTGGGGATGAAATGTAGTTCAATTTCACCATTAGTGATGTGGTCCCTGATGAAGTGGTATCTGATGTCAATGTGTTTGGTTCTTTGATGAAGTACTGGATTGTTTGAGATGGCTATGGCACTTGTATTATCACAAAAGATAGGTACCATCTTATACTGAATGCCATAGTCACTCAGTTGGCTCTTCATCCATAGTACATTTGCACAACATCCTGCAGCAGCCATATATTCAGCTTCAGCTGAGGACATGGCCACTGACTGTTGTTTCTTTGTACTCCAACACACAAGTTTACCACCAAGAAATTGGCAGGATCCGGAAGTACTTTTCCTATCCATGTTACATCCTGCATAGTTAGAGTCAGTGTACCCTTTGAGATCAAATCCTGAACATTTTGGGTAATACAAACCAAGGTTTGGAGTACCCTTCAGGTACCTGATGATTCTCTTGACAGCAGTGAGATGTGATTCTTTAGGGTCAGCCTGGTATCTGGCGCACAGGCAGACTGAGAATTGGATATCAGGCCTTGAGGCAAGTAAGTACATCAGGGAGCCAATCATTCCTCTGTATTGGGTTTGATTCACTGATTTTCCAGTGAGATCAGGGCCAAGGTTGTTTGGAGGAACCATAGGAGATTTTACTGAAGAGCAGTCAGTGAGCTCATATTTCTTCAGTAGGTTCCTGAGGTATTTTTCTTGGCAAATGGATATTCCTTTTTCAGTTTGTTTAATTTGGAGTCCAAGAAAGTATGTGAGTTCACCCATCATGCTCATTTCAAACTTTGTGGTCATCAGTTTCTCAAACTGTTTGCAAAGTTTGTAACTTGTTGAGCCAAAGATGATGTCATCAACATATACTTGGACAAGAATGACATCATCCTTTGTTCTGTAGATGAATAGTGTGTTGTCAATCCTTCCTCTGACAAACTTGTTTTGGATCAGGAAGGCTGAAAGAGTTTCATACCATGCCCTGGGTGCTTGTTTCAGTCCATAAAGGGCTTTGTTAAGCTTGTAGACATGGTTGGGGTATTCACTACTTTCGAAACCAGGAGGCTGTTGCACATAAACATCTTCTTTGATGTTACCATTCAGGAATGCACTTTTAACATCTATTTGGTAAACTTTAAAGTTCATGTAAGTTGCATAGGCAAGGAAGATCCTGATGGCTTCCATTCTAGAAACAGGTGCAAAGGTTTCCTCATAGTTTATACCTTCCTGTTGATTATATCCTTTGGCAACCAGTCTTGCTTTGTTTTTGATGACTGTGTCATTCTCATCGGTCTTGTTTTTAAAGACCCATTTCATACCAATGATTAAAACACCCTGGGGGCATTCAACAAGGGTCATGACATCATTTCTGTCAAATTGTTCCAATTCATCTCTCATGGCCTGAACCCAATTTTCATAAGTCAGGGCTTCTTTGACATTTTTAGGCTCAATTTCTGAGAGATAGTCAGCATAAAGACATATATTGGCAGTGGCGGCCTTGAGTTTAGCAGCCTTGCTTCTTGTGAGCATGCCTTCAGTGGGTTCACCAATGATGTTCACAAGCTCAATGATTTTGGATCTAGTCCAGCTATCCTGAGGTTTGGGATAAGAATTTGAGCTTGAAGGAGCCTGATTAGGTTCAGACTCAGGAACATGAGGTAACTCATCATTATGTGCTTCAGTGACTACTGTAGGAACAATTTGTTCTGAGGGTTCCTGAACAATTTGTTCAGTGGTATCAGTCTCATTTGAGACAGGCTGAGTTTCAATGAACTCACTGATAGGTGGTTGGGGTAGGTTGTGAGGGGTGATGTAATAGGAGACGTCAACATCAGCTTGGTATTGGGTTGAGGGATTGTTCTCAGGATGATACTCATCAGGAGGATACCTTGATGAGTCATCAATACCAATTTCGTCTACTGAGGAATTTGAGAACCTGATGGATTCAGTGCTCTCATCAATAGTAATGTGATAAGTTTCCTCAGTTTGTTGTCTCCTTGTGTTGAACACCCTGAAGGCTTTAGAAACCAGGGAATATCCCAGGAAGTATCCATCATCAGCTTTGGCATCAAATTTACCCAAGTGATCCTTGTGATTATGTATAAACACAGGACACCCAAATACATGAAAGTAGCTGATATCAGGAATCCTTCCTTTGAATATCTCATAAGGAGTCTTGTTATGCCTTTTCACAATGATTGACCTATTTTGAGTGTAGCAGGCTGTTTTAACTGCCTCAGTCCAAAAATGTTTTGAGAGGACTGAGCCATTTAACATGGTTCTTGCTGCCTCAATGAGTGTTCTATTTCTCCTTTCAGCTACTCCATTTTGTTCAGGAGTATAGGGAGAAGTGAAATTTTGAGAAATTCCTTTCTCATCACAAAAACACTCAAGGTCTTGGTTTTTGAATTCAGTGCCATTGTCAGTCCTGATCTGTTTAACTTTGACATCATTTTGATTTTCAATGTTCCTGACAAATGACATGATGGTTTCAGCTGCCTGACTCTTCTTGGTCAGGAAGTAAACCCAAGTATATCTTGAGTATTCATCCACAATGACCAGAGTATACTTCTCATGGTGAATGGACATTGGACTGACAGGTCCAAAAAGGTCCATATGAAGAAGATGTAGGCAGCTTTTGATGGAAAAGGTTTGTTTGGTTTTGAATGATGCCCTGTGGTGTTTTCCTTTTTCACAAGCAGAACAAGGCTTGTCTTTGATATACACCAGGGATGGAAGGCCCAGAACTTTGTTCTGTTTGGCCAGGTTGTTGATGCTCTTGAAGTTGAGATGAGAGAGTCTCCTATGCCATAGCCAGTTGATTGTCTCACTTGCCTTTGAGAATAGACAAGTCCCATTCTGAGTAAGGGATGACATGTCAAGGACATATACATCATCCCTCCTAGGGGCAATCAACACAACTTCCTTATTGGCATTAAAGATGGTCCCTCTCTTGTCATCAAAATGAACTATGTATTTGGCATCACATAGTTGGGAAACACTTATCAGGTTGTACTTGAGACCATTAACATAAGCTATTCTTGTAAAAACTATGCCATTGCAGTTTACTGAACCATAACCTTCAGTGGGAGCTGATGAGTTATCACCAAATACTACTTTGGGTCCTGGTTCTTCCACATATTTGTGCAGAAAACTTTTCACACCAGTCATGCTTCTGGAGCATCCACTGTCTAGATGCCAAGTAGGATCCTTTATGTGTTTATGCACAAACAGTAAACTGGGTTAGTTTTTCTTGTTGACTTGGTCCTTAGGGACTTTTTGAACTCAGTTAGTGAATCATGGTCTGAAGTTGTGTGACCTGAGCTTCCATATGTTTTACATTTTGTGGAGGTTGATGCCTCAGGTGACTGAGAAGTGTTGGTCTGGTTTTTCCTTCTGGACTGAATAACTTTGTCATGTCCCCTGGTTTCATGGGAGGGATCTCCACAGATGTCACAACAATCTTTCATCATACAATCATCAGGAAGATGATCATTGAAACCACAGTGAGGACATGGTTTTTGTATAGACCCCTTGCTTTTAAAGAAGCAGTGTGGGGGATGTGATCACAAGTTCTGTGGTCCTCTTGTTTGCATATCATACAAAACAGGACTCTGTAGCATTTATCAGTGCTGTGATTTGGATAATTGCATAGTTCACATCTCCCTGAGGGTCTGGGTGTGGTTTTTGGTTTGGAAGAACCTGAGGATACTGAGGGCTTTGTTGATTTTGAGTCAGAGTTTTTCTCAGTAGACTCGATTTTCTCACTCAGCATCCTAACAAGGTCAGTAAGCTGATCAACCTTTGAATCAGTGCTTTCATGCTTCACTTCAGTGGGTACTGAAGGTTTTTGGTGTTCAGTGGGTGCAGGAGTAGGTCTTTTCAGAATAGTCTTTCCTAATCCTGATTTCTCTTTGGGAGAATGTGGTTGATAGACTAATGGTGCAAGGTCAGAATTGGGTTCTGCTCCCTGAAGTTGTTTCAGTGGAGGGAGTGGTGAATCAGACTTAGACTCAGTGATGGACTCAGTAGGACTAAGTTCATCAGTGACTCCTAGCAGCTCCTTGATGGCCTGACTTTCAGGCTCCAGGATTCTTCCAGTATTAAAATTTGGCATTTTACTATCAGGATTGTTTCTTTCAATCCAATCACTGGGTTTGGGAGCAAGTTCTTTGCTAGAGAGTATGTTGGTTAATAGAAAAGTTGTAGAATGGTTACTCTCCCCAGAAACTTCAGTGAGTTGATCATCACCCAGACCTGCCTTTTTGGGGCTGGGTGTGAGACTCAGTGTTTCATAAAGTTTGAGGTTTTTCTGAGTCCATTTCCAAATAATTTCCTTTTCTTTCTTAAGTTCTTCCTGAAGAGCTTGATTTTGTTTTACAAGTTCAGAGTTTTGAATTTGAAGTGTAACACTTTCAAGCTTGGCTTGTTTTAAAGCAAGTAATTCATCTCTACAATGATTTAATTCAAAACTCAGTTTGTTAAATTTTGAAAACAAATTTAGTCTTTGCTCTTCAACATACTTAAGATCAACATTAATATAATCTAAGTAAGATTTCCAATCATCATTATCATCCATAGAAAGTAAAAGATTTACCTTCCTCATAGTGATGTTAACCCATTCACCATTTCTTGCATGACTCTTCCCCACAGCAAGTTTGTTGTCATCTGACAGAGCCATCAGGGCACTGATGTGAACTTCATCATCATCAGAGGACACTTCAACCTCATCTCAGCCATATGTTTCAGCAACAAGCCCTTTGTTCTTGGCTTGAGAAGGTTTTGGAGCCTGAGGAGGCTGAGAGACTGTTGAGGATGATTCAAGAAGGGCAAGTTTAGCTTTTGCCTTTCTGTACTTGGCTTCAAAGTCAATTTGAGGGACTTTTTCAAATCTTTGACTAGACTGAAGCATTTTTGGTTGAAATTTGCTGGGGCCTGAAAAAGAGTTATTTCCTGAAAATTTGAAGGATGGTTATGAGGTTGTTTTTGAAAAACAATCTTTAGCAAAATGACCCATTTTGCCACATTTAAAGCATTCAGTGTTGTCATTTGCTTTTGAAGGAAATTTGTTTTTCTTAAAAAACCTTTTTGAATTAGCAAGGATTGCTCTTTCATGAAATTCAATTTGAAGATCATTTAGGTACTCCTCACTGGTTTTTGGTCAACCTCATCATCAGATCCATTCTGAAAATCCTGCACAACCCCTTTTGAATAGAAAGCAGTTTGTTAATACAAATATCACCTAAAAATGTTATTTATATTTTACGATCTTCGCTAAGTTTTGTTAATGACAAAATGTAAACTTTAGTTTCTAAGCAAAACATAATCTTAGTTTTTAAGACTTGCATAAACTAGACTTTTGCTACATTTTACATTTCATAAAACACAACACAAGTTTATTTCTTAAATTAGAAATTGTCACATCATATTTATGGCAAGTTTCGTCATTTTGCATTTATGGAAAGAAATGTGTTTGACTAACTTTGTTGTTGCTTGCAAGCTTTGTATTTGACTTGTTATTATGAGATGTGACATTGTTTGGTTGCTAGAAGTTATGAGACAAGACCTTGTTTGGTTTGCAAGATTTATTGCAAAACCAACTGCAAGCCCGGCGGTACCCTGGTGGTACACGGGCGGAACCCTTCTCAGGGGTCCGCCTGATCCGCCAGACCTGCAGAAGGTTTTGGCTATAAATATTGAGCCACAAGTTGAATTTTGGCTCATCACTTGACATTACATTTTACACACACATTCATTCTTTCATCTAACCTCTTAACATTTCATATGTGAAGTTTCTTTTTGTAGCAAAGAGATTCACGAGCTTACTAAAAGGAACAAGTATTCAACACAATGTTGCAAGACTTGTTTGCTTAGCATTGTGTAGACTTGTGTAGTTTACACTTCATTTGATTGTGTATTTTCAATAGTGATCGGTTAGTATTTTAGTCCTCAAAATACAAAGAGTGTTGGGAGTTGTTGTACCCTAGTAAAAGAACTAACGGGAGTGGTTGTGCCCTTGTAAAAGAACTCGACATTTAGCTTTGTGTCGGTAAAAGTATAAGCGACGTGTAAGGTTTTCTCCGCCGGTGAAAGGAGCTTGTTGACTAGTGAAAGAAACTCTCGAGTTGGATACTCGGGGCGTGGACGTAGGGCAAGGAAAAAGAGTCCTTGTAGCCGAACCACGATAAATACTCGTGTTGTGGTTTGATCGTTTCTTTCATTTACTTGCATGTTATATATTGTGTTTGTGCTTATATCTTTGATCAAACGGAAAGTTTCAAAGCTAACTTAACAAGTTAAAAAGATTTTAATCGGTAAACTATTCAACCCCCCTTCTAGTTTTCTACAATTGGCATCAAGAGCTACGTTACTCAAGCTTTTAAAATATATTGTGTTTTAAAACTTGAAACGATCCATGGATTTTGAAAATTACAAAGAAGGGCAATCTATGCAAAGACCACCACTCTTTGAAGCAAATGGTTTTATATATTGGAAAAACCGTTTTGAAACTTATGTGAAATCTAAAGATATAGATTTGTGGTATATAATCATTGATGGTGATAACGTAGTTACTAACATCAAAGATGATGATCAAAAGAAATTAATAGGTAAAAATAATGAAGCTAAAATGATGCTTTACAATGCTTTGCCTAAGAAAGAATATGAAAGAGTCTTTTTGTGTAAAACCGCCAAAGATATTTGGCAATATTTAATTGTCACTCATCAAGGAAACTCACAAGTTAAAGATAACAAAATTGATCTTCTTGTTCAACAATATGAACAATTTGTTATTTCCGAAGATGAGATTATTGATAATGCTTTTGCTAGATTTAGTACTATTATTACTTCACTTAAAGCACTTGACGAATCTTTTTGTAGTAAGAACTTTGTCAGGAAATTTCTTAGAGCACTCCATCCGAAGTGGAGAGCAAAAGTGATGGCTATTGAAGAATCCAAAGATCTTTCAAGCATGTCACTTGATGAGCTAATTGGAAACCTCAAAGTTCATGAAATGGTAATGGAAAAGGATTCGGAACTAGTTAGAGGCAAGAAAGAAAAAGTTAAGTCCATTGCCTTGAAAGCTAGAGTCCAATCAAGTGATGATGAAGAATCTATTTCGGATAGTGACGATAAGGAATATGCTATGGCCGTTAGAGGCTTCAAGAAGTTCTTTCGTAGAAGAGGAAAATTTGTAAGGCAACCTAAAGATGAAAAGAAAACTTTCCGAAAAGATCGTGATGATAGGAAAGGAAAGATTGAAAGAAAGTGCTATAGGTGTGGAGACACAAGTCATCTTGTAGGAGAATGTCCAAAACCACCCAAGAGCAAACCTCAACAAGCTTTTGTGGGTGGTGCTTGGAGTGACTATGAAGGAGATGACGATGAGCCAAAGAATGACGATATTGCTCTCATGGCTCATAACTCAAATGAGGTGTGCCTCAAAGTTTGTTTGGAACCTGATGAATGGATTAAAGATAGCGGTTGTTCAAGGCACATGACGGGTAATAAAAGCCTCTTCTCAACTTATCACAAATGTGATGGAGGTAATGTTACATTTGGTAGTAATGCTAAGAGCAAAATCATCGGAAAAGGTACAATCTCTCATGACTCCCTTTCTATAGATGATGTTGCTCATGTTGATAACTTAGGATTTAATCTTCTTAGTATTAGTCAACTTTGTCGTAATAAGTATAATGTCCTTTTTAGTGAAAACGGTAGTAAAATACTTAAAGATGGTATAACCGTAGCCAAAGGTCTCCTTAAGAACAACGTATACGTCATGAAGTTGGATTCAACATCTAGAGAAAAACTTTGTCTTACCTCATTAGATGAATCTTCAACTTTATGGCATAGACGTTTAGGACACGCTAACATGAGACTAATCCAAAACCTCTCCTCCAAAGACCTAGTTCGAAACCTACCTAAGTTGAAATATGACCAACACTTTTGTGATGCTTGCAAAGTCGGTAAACAAGTCCATGGTAGCCATAAGGCTAAAAACTTGGTTTCTACATCTAGGTGTCTAGAACTTTTGCATATGGATTTATTTGGTCCATCCGCTATACAAAGTTATGGAGGTAACTTCTACACTTTGGTAATAGTTGATGATTACTCAAGATATACTTGGACAAAATTTTTGAAAAGTAAAAATGAAGCTTTTGATAAATTTGAAATTCTAAGTAAGAAAATTCAAAATCAAGTAGGATCTAATATTGTTTCTATTAGAACGGATCACGGTCGTGAATTTGATAATGAATTTCAATTTGGAAACTTTTGTGATAATAATGGTATAACTCATAACTTTTCGGCTCCACGTACTCCTCAATCTAATGGTGTAGTAGAACGTAAAAACCGGACATTGCAAGAGATGAGTAGAACAATGCTTAATGAACAAAACATTCCACAAAAGTTTTGGTGTAATGCTGTTGACACTTCAACATACATTTTAAATCGAGTCCTAATTAGACCATTTTTGAATAAAACTCCTTATGAACTATATAAAGGTAAAAAGCCTACATTAGGATACTTTAGAGTGTTTGGTAGTAAATGTTTCATTCTTAACACAAAGGATTATCTCACCAAATTTGACCCAAAGTCTTATGAAGGTGTATTTCTTAGATATTCACAAAATAGTAAAACGTACATTGTTTTGAACAAAGAAACCTTAAGAGTCGAGGAATCGTTGAACGTGACATTTGACGAGAGTCCACCTCCCTCTAAGACATCACCTTTGGTAGATGATGACTTAGTTGAAAGCCAAGCAATAGAAAATCAAGAAATTTTAAGTGATGACAAAGAAGATAAATTATTTAACAAAGAACTTGTCAATATCAAAGAATCTAAAAGTCATCCATTAGATGGTGTTATTGGCAACATTAATGAAAGAACACTAAGGTCAAAAGTTCAAAATGAAAGCAACTATTTTTGTTTCGTGTCAACTATTGAACCCAAAAATATTAATGAAGCCATTAAAGATGAATCTTGGGTACTTGCAATGCAAGAAGAGTTAAATCAATTTGTTAGGAATGATGTATGGACATTAGTTCCTCAACCAAAGAGTCAAACTATAATTGGAACAAAATGGGTATTTCGAAATAAAATGGATGAAAATGGAATTGTGTTTAGAAACAAAGCTAGGCTAGTTGCACAAGGATATAACCAACAAGAAGGCATTGACTATGATGAAACTTTTGCTCCGGTTGCTAGGCTCGAGTCAATTAGAATCTTACTTGCATATGCATGTGCACACAATTTTAAACTTTTTCAAATGGACGTCAAAAGTGCATTTCTAAACGGAGTCATTAATGAAGAAGTGTATGTTGCTCAACCACCGGGCTTCATCGATTTTGAAAAACCAAATCATGTTTACAAACTTAAAAAGGCTCTTTACGGACTTAAGCAAGCTCCAAAAGCATGGTATGATCGACTTAAAACATTCCTAGTTGACCATAAGTATACCATGGGCTTAGTTGATAATACTCTCTTCACTAAGAAGAAAGATTCACATATTATCATAGTCCAAATCTATGTTGATGACATTATATTTGGATCAACTTGTCAAGAATTATGTGTGGATTTCTCAAAAATCATGCATGACGAGTTTGAAATGAGTATGATGGGAGAACTCAACTTTTTCTTAGGACTCCAAATCAAACAACTAGAAGATGGTATCTTCTTTAACCAATCTAAATATATTAAGGACATGCTTAAGAAATTTGGACTAGAAGATTCGAAACCTATCAAAACTCCCATGTCCACGGAAACTAAACTCACCAAGGATGAAGAAAGTGAATCCGTAGATAGTACTAAATATAGAGGTATGATTGGTAGTCTACTTTACCTAACGGCTAGTAGACCCGATATTATGTTTAGTGTTTATCTATGTGCTCGTTTTCAAGAAGATCCTAAAACTACCCATCTCGAAGCCATTAAAAGGATTTTTAGGTATATTAAGGGCACTACACATTTAGGTTTATGGTATCCCAAAGGAACGGGAATAGACACCATAGTGTATGCCGATTCGGATCATGCCGGTGACTATGTCGATAGAAAAAGCACAAGTGGTATTTGTACTTTTGTTGGACATTGTCTCACCTCATGGTTCTCTAAGAAGCAAACGGCTCTTGCTATATCAACAACGGAAGCCGAGTACGTTTCGGCCGGAAAGGCATGTCAACAAGCTCTTTGGATGAAGCAAGCTCTTGTCGACTACGAAATTCAACTCAATGACATCACAATTCTTTGTGATAACAAAGGTGCCATTGATCTTAGCAAAAACCCGGTTCAACATGCTCGTACCAAACATATTAAAATCCGTCATCATTTCCTTCGTGACAACGTTCAAAAAGGAAATATCTCAATTGAGAAAGTTTCTTCCGAAGATAACATAGCCGACATTCTCACTAAACCTCTTAAACGTGAACCTTTTAATCTTCTTAGGCTAGGCTTAGGACTCATGGAACCTACATTGTAGTTCTGGACATTAGACAAAAATCACAAAAATCAAAACAAATCCAAAACCATTCTTCTCAGCAGGGTCGGCGGAACCCTCAGCCATAACAGACGGAACCCAACTCAGGGTTCCGCCGTGTCCGTCGACCTGCAGAATCAATTTCTTTGTTTATATTAAATCAAACACCCATTATCTCATACCACCACTTCCAAACTGCTACTATTCACTTTACCATCCATCCATACCTACGAATTCTTGGTCTTCCATTCATTTACATTGCAACTAAATCATCATTGTAAGTATTCTAAACATGATTACAATCCTGATCTGAGTCTAGGAATTCTATTTCTTGCACAAAAACAAAAACTTGGGGTTATGCATTAACTTGAAAAACTCATGCATTGGATTAGGTGTTTAATAAAACTAATCATGTTTCCCATAGTTAGGAATTGCATCTTTAATTAGTATAAACATGTTTGCTAAAACACCCCATGTCAAATCCTTCCAAAAATTTCTCACAAGTAGGATAAATATTTTTTCGTCTCACATTGAGAATACAAAATCAAAACGTTATGTTTAAAACATCACTTGCATAATGTCTCTTGAATGCTAAAGGGAATACATAACCAATATGTATTTTTGGGTACATTCAAATGAAGCTACATTGAACTAGGAGCGTTTGGGTTATCTTTTATTTTATAACAAAACTTGCGTAAAACGATTTTGAAGCATCAAAATGAGTCAAGATAATCGCACCTCCACATTGTTTTCATATAGGCACACACTAGAACTTCCACATTATTATAGTGGTTTACGTAAACTAAAATGTGAAATTTTGTTGTTCTAGGAATCATCATGCCTCCTCTAACCCACTACGACCACAAGGACACCATTAAGTACCTACCAAAACACCACAAAACCAAAGGCCTTACCGCAAATCAAGTAAACATTTTTAAAGCCCTAGAAAAACACTATGTCCATGAGGGTAGAACCATTGACCCATCTTTCCTAGAAGGCACAAACCTTTACGCCGATTTTGCCACAATCAACTTTGAGTGTCTTTTGAATATCGACGAGCCTATTTGTCCTAGGTTCATTCTAGAGTTCTATGCATCATGCGTCCTCTCCACGGATGATTATGGTCATATGTCTATCAACTTTAGGGTTAGCGGTCATCAATACTCCTTCACTCTTGAGGAGTTTGCTCAAATCCTAGGTGTTCCACACCGTGGTACTTGCCTCTATTCCGACTTGCACTCCCTCTCAACTCTTGACAACCTTCAAGACCGTATCCACCCTTATGACACACCTCTTGTCTCAAAAGACGTTCTCCGTGATCACCTCTTTGTTAGGACCACCACCACTAGGAGAACCCGTTCGGGGAATGAGGTCGATAAGGACCCATATGGAATGGAAATGAACGAACTCAAACCCCAATTCAAGAAATGGGAGGAAGTCCTTAGAGCCAATGTCATTAGCACAATAGGGAACCGTGACCATATCAACCTTTGCCTTTGCTACATGCTCTACTCCTTGTCCGTTAGGCAACCCTTCAACCTTGCCTACTACATGGCCAAGAGAATGGCCGACATTCCCGTGCATGGCACAACGGCTATGCCATATGGAATGCTCTTGACCCGTCTCTTTAGGTTCATCTCACCCATTCCACCAACTTCAAATGGTCTTCGTCTTGACTACACTCTCATTCCACACACCTTTGTTCCACTTAGTGATAAGAGAGTTTACAAAGCCCAAGGAAAACGCCCACATCCTCCTACCTCATCATCTTCTTCCTCAATGAGTGAAGATGACAATTTGCCAAACTCTAGGCTCCCACCTCTAGAATACCTTTCTCAACTTCCGGATATTCCGAATGAGTCGGAGGAGTTCAAGCAAACAAAGGCGATGTTCAAAAACATCGGGAGATTCCTTGGAAAAATGAAGAAGAAGATTAACCGTCAATGAGTGCGGGTGTGTTAGGAGTGTTTGGCACAAGGTGCTATCTAAACAATTTGGTTATGTAAACAATGGTTCTCTTGAATTTATGTGTTGGTAGGATGTCTGATACTATTTGAAACATGTTTTAACTAACAATGATGCAGGAAGACAACTCTTGGCAAGTTGTCAAATTTTCAAGTTTATGATATTTTAACTAAGTATAGTGAAATTCTCGACCTCAAGGTCAAAGTCCTATGAAATGCATGTTTACGTGTCTATTTTTTGCATTGCCCAACTAGAAATGCCTTATCTCTTTGATTTTAGGAGTTTTCGAAAATTTTGAAAATCGTCTCGCGGGTCAAAAACGCGGACTGCCAATTTTTTTGGGTCTGGTGGATCTGGCAGTACCCAATATTGGGTTCCGCCAGTGTAAATCCTGGGAATTCAAGAATTGGCCCAACGGACCAGGCGGCACCCTCAAATGGGTTCCGCCTGTGTATTCTGAGGGTGCCGCCACCCACCTGCAGAATTTTTGTTTTCATTTTCATCAATTCAACATCCAAACACCAAAATCCAATCCTTTTAGGTAGAAACCCATTATTTGCAATGTGTTTAGCATAATAGGATACTCCTTCTTCCATAAACTTAACCAAAACCAATTCCCGCCAAAATTCAAATTTAACCATAACAACCTCAAGGACCCCTCAAACATAAAGGAAGGAACCCTTTTAAGGGATCCTTGAAATCCCTGAGATTTATACTACCACAAATCCACCAAAACCACTAAGCATTTAGTGCAAAACTTGTCTTCTCACTTCACCATTTTCATTGGATTGACTTCCATGATATGACAACCCACAATTAGTTTTCCAAATCATTAGAAACCTCAATTTTTGTATGGACTAACATCAAATCCAAACACTCCTTTCCATAATTCATCAACACTATAAATTAAGCCACCCTCAACACCATCAAATCACACCTTCCTCAACACAATTTCTAAATCTTATAAACCATTTTTCACCATGACTAAGTCAACAAACACCTCTCAACCAGCAAGACCCATCCGGAAAACCGCCAGGATTAGTGTTAAACCACTATGGTCCAATCAACCCATCAACCTAAGCTCCTCATCCTCGGATGAATTCACATCACCCATAAAAAATGAACACTTTTTGAACCTTGCATCTCCATCACCATCACCCATTGAACCAAATGAGCTCACTCCACCACCAACTAAATCACCTATTGACCCAACTCCACCAAGTGCTCCAACTCAACCATCCAAAACCTCATCACCATCACCATTACCCAAAATTGATCCAATGGAACTATTTGGGTCTCCTCCCACATCACCACACCCATTTGTCCAAGATCTTAATGATCTTCCACCAAGACCTACACAACCACCACCTTTTGCAAATGAATCACCAAGGTCAATCCTTGACCAAGATAACCTTTTTAACCACATTCAACAACCACAACAAGTGTACCATCCACCTAAACCATTATTGTTTCACCCCATCTACTATGACATCCATGGTCCTCTATATGGAGAACCAAACTTTGAAAACAATGATCACCCAAATCCACCACATTCTCAAGCCCAAACCTTTGAGACTTTCTTTCCCTCATATGAGGAAATCCAAAGCATGGTTGAGAATCACCTTCATCAAGCAATGGAATTTCAAACCACCTTGCTTGACTCAATACCAAATCCATCCTCCACCCAAGAACCAAAAACCAACCAACCTTCAAACCAAGAAACCAAAACCAACCCATTTCAACCCACTCATCCCCATGCTTGCTCAAATTGTGAGCAAATGGGTGAAACCATCAAAACATTGCTTAACCAATTCCAAAATGAAACCCGTTTTGCCTTCCAACACGTCATAGAACGTTTGGATGCATTTTCCCACCCCAACAAATCCTAGGCAACCTATGAAGGCCATTTGCCCCACTCTAGGAATGTAGGATTTTATTTTATTTTCTTGGTTATTTTTTAGTTTTTGTGTACAAGTAGAAGAATAAGTCCACATTTCTTGTTTTTTGACTTTTATAAGTCAAAATTTTACTTGGAATGATATTTCTTTCTACTTACTTTTGTGCATTGTTGGTTCATCAATCTTTGGTTTGTCAATGTGGTTGCAATGTGTGTGGTAACTACAAGCCTGACTATATATATCACCAACTAACCATTTTTTTGTAGGTCTCAAAATCCATGTTTCCCATCTTGGCACTCCATTTAGGGGGAGTATCGACCAAGGGGGAGCATGGCCATTATTCCGCTACGCTACTCTACTTTTTGTTTCGACAAAAAGGGGGAGAAATATATTAATCCTTCAATACTTGATATGCTTTTCGTCTATTAAGTAAAAAAAGGTTAATATAATTTTTTTTTAAGTCTTGAAAACCAAGATTTTGCGTGTTACTTAAAAACAAAGTTTATGTTTTGTCATCAACAAAAAGGGGGAGATTGTTAATACAAATATCGCCTAAAAACGTTTTTTATATTTTACGATCTTCGCTAAGTTTTGTTAATGACAAAATGTAAACTTTAGTTTCTAAGCAAAACATAATCTTAGTTTTTAAGACTTGCATAAACTAGACTTTTGCTACATTTTACATTTCATAAAACACAACACAAGTTTATTTCTTAAATTAGAAATTGTCACATCACATTTATTGCAAGTTTTGTCATTTTGCATTTATGGAAAGAAATGTATTTTACTAACTTTGTTGTTGCTTGCAAGCTTTGTATTTGACTTGTTATTATGAGATGTGACATTGTTTGGTTGCTAGAAGTTATGAGACAAGACCTTGTTTGGTTTGCAAGATCTATTGCAAAACCAACTGCAAGCCCGGCGGTACCCTGGTGGTACACGGGCGGAACCCTTCTCAGGGGTCCGCCTGATCCGCCAGACCTGCAGAAGGTTTTGGCTATAAATATTGAGCCACAAGTTGAATTTTGGCTCATCACTTGACATTACATTTTACACACACATTCATTCTTTCATCTAACCTCTTAACATTTCATATGTGAAGTTTCTTTTTGTAGCAAAGAGATTCACGAGCTTACTAAAAGGAACAAGTATTCAACACAACGTTGCAAGACTTGTTTGCTTAGCATTGTGTAGACTTGTGTAGTTTACACTTCATTTGATTGTGTATTTTCAATAGTGATCGGTTAGTATTTTAGTCCTCAAAATACAAAGAGTGTTGGGAGTTGTTGTACCCTAGTAAAAGAACTAACAGGAGTGGTTGTGCCCTTGTAAAAGAACTTGACATTTAGCTTTGTGTCGGTAAAAGTATAAGCGACGTGTAAGGTTTTCTCCGCCGGTGAAAGGAGCTTGTTGACTAGTGAAAGAAACTCTCGAGTTGGATACTCGGGGCGTGGACGTAGGGCAAGGAAAAAGAGTCCTTGTAGTCGAACCACGATAAATACTCGTGTTGTGGTTTGATCGTTTCTTTCATTTACTTGCATGTTATATATTGTGTTTGTGTTTATATCTTTGATCAAATGGAAAGTTTCAAAGCTAACTTAACAAGTTAAAAAGATTTTAATCGGTAAACTATTCAACCCCCCTTCTAGTTTTTCACACAGTTGATATGGGTGAAATTATCAAGGCCTTTTTGGTCTCCTGAGCTTTACTAGGGTATCTCCTGGTGATAAGATTATCTTCATAGACAAACTTCCCATAGATGGCAGGGAGCTCAAGGTTCTGAATGTGGCTTGCATTTCTCAATCCCTGAGAGAAGTTTAACCACTTCTCAGGGAGACTGTTGACAAAACCAGCATTGATCTCATGTTTTGACAGTATAACACCATCATTGGTCAGCTCATTCAGGAGGGTCTTATACCGAGTATAAGTCTCAGAGAGACTTTCAGAATCCTTGGCCCTGAAGGTATTGAATTCAAGCTTCAGGTCCATGATTCTATTCTCTTTGATATCAGAAGGCCCTTCATAGCTATGAACCAGGTCAGTCCATGTCTGCTGGGCAGTAGGACAATTGATCACTGATTCCATTATATCATCAGGGAGGCATGATATAATGATGCTTTTCAGGCGCTGGTCTTGATTGACCACCCTCCTTTCATCTTAGGTCCACTGAGCTTCAGGTTTAATTAAACCTTGGGCAGTTGTTGGGACATATGGACCATCATTAATCAACTTAATGTAATATGGTTCCATCCCAGTTAAGTAGCAAAGCATTCGCTTTTTCCACTTATTAAATTTGCCAACTTCTAGTCGAGGGGCAATTGCTGAATAACTTCCACCCTTTTTGTCGACAAGTTGGGGAACATCTATGTCAGTCATAGTGGGATCTTGATTTTAAAAACTTGAGCACTCTTAAGTATTGAAAACAGGTTTAAGTTTTACAAATCAGAGGCTCTGATACCACTTGTTGGTCCCTTTTACTTGGTTAACTATAACTACAAAGCTAAAGTAACCAAGTTATATGAATTTAAACAAAGATGTATAAACTGATTAACAATAAAGCAACGTAAACATAAGAGACAATATTTTCCAACGTTTAATTCTTTATTAGAAGTTAATAAAAAAGAATCGTACCCAAGTGTTTACGGAATAACACTTGGGATTGAAAACGACAAGTATGGTATTGACTCCTCACTAAACTCAATCTATGTTGAGTAACAACTTTCAGGACCCACTGAGCTATCTCAAGGGTTATGTTGTTATTTGGAGGAGTAAAAGTGGTTTGTGAATGCTTTGCATTAATTGCACAAACTTGTCAACTTTTACTCCTCTCTTATGCTACCTATTTATACACACATGTGAACAACTCTATTATACAATGGACCTAAGTGTTCCTCAATAAAATCTTAATAGATTTTATTCTCTGGCAAGGGAAACTTCTTTGGGTTAAGTCCAAAAGGCACTTTCTGATGACAGCCTGGTTTTAGCCATTTGAGGAAAGTTTGACCTTAAAGTGATAAAGTACTTTAGTGAAACAGATCAAACTTTCCCGCCCAGTCCCGCCAAAACTTCAGTCTTCTAGTCATCAGTCTTCAGTACCATGAAGTTGTTGAGGAATCATGGGGTTCAGTGAGTTATTGTCATCCTCACTGAACCCATCACCTTCTTCTTGGCTTAGATCACACTTCACTGAGTTCCGCCTCACAGAATGGAGAACCTTTCTTCTTAGGCTTGGTCTAAGCATCCTTAAGATGACTCACTGAGTTACTGTTCACTCAGTGACTTGTTTATACTTAGGTTATTTTACGTTCAAATCCTTGTTAGAAGAAGATTGGGGAATTCAGTGACCCAACAGTAGCCAAGATGATTTGAGAGATGATTATGCTACTGATATTTGATATTTGCACAATTTGGAATAATATTCACAATAACAGATATACAGATATATTCACAAATACACAACTGGAAATCAGGTTACAGACAGAAAAAGTGGGTTTTGAACAATTACAAACTACAGGGGGTGCAAGTGAAACTTTTTAAAACTTAAAATTAAAAGAAAATTTAAAATGAAAATGAAATTATTAAATTGATTATTTTAATATTTAAATATTACTTAATTAATCAAAACTATTTAAAAAGTAAATTAAATCTAATTTAAATTAACTAAAAAGGACAAAGATTACAAATTAACCTAAAAATTTGCAAAACTAATTTCTAAACCTTAAAAAGAACTTGAAGAAAGTATTAAAAATAAAAACAAATATTTTTGTCTTTTTATGAGTTTTGTATTAATTAAAAACTAATTATCTTAATTAAACTAATTAAACTATTTTAAATTACTAATAATCCCTAAATGACTTAGAAAATTATGGAAAAATTTATAAAACTAATTAACCATCACAGGAATCCTACAAAATTATAAAAAACTTCTAAAAATTATTTTTAGACTATTTTACTAATTATTCACCTATTAATTAATTTAAACCTAGTTTAACTAATTTAAATAATAAAATTGGAAAATGAACAGTAGAAATTAAAAATCTATTTTCTAAAAGTCTTAACTAATTTATAAAACCTAGGAAAATTATAAAAACCTACTGTTGTTAATTAAAATTTAAGAAAACTAATTAATTACTAATATTACCTAATTAATTATTTAAACAATTTTTAATTCTAATAATTAGCAAACTGATTAAGAAAAATATAAGAAAATTATTATAAATACTTAAGGGTAAGAGGAAATTAAGAAAATTATAAAAATGATAAAGTGCTTATTAAAAAGCTGAAATGAAAAATGAAAAAGATAGAATCTATTAAATAGAAGCTATCACTAATTTTAAGTTTGGTTTTTCTTGGTTTTTATTTTTGACAGATAAAAATAAGATGAAAATAAGAAACTTTTGTGAAATGACTTTTGTTTTAGCTTAAAAATAAGCTGTGTGCACCCCCTTGTTTCCAAACAGTGTACAAATAGCTTATTAGGACTTATTTTAAGTTTGAAAAAGCTAGGAAATGGCAAATAAGCATTCACAGATGGTTACACACTAGAAATAAGCAAAATAGAGCAAAAAAGCACAATGAATAAGCTGTAATCCTTAAATAAGCACTTATGATATTACCAGGCCAAACCTAAGGGTTTTGGACCTCTGTGGGGTCCACAAAAGAGCTCAGGGGTCCAAATGGGAAATTGAAACTTGAAAAGGGACTGGTAGGCTTCAAACTAAGCCAATAAGCAGGGCTTATGGCTTATTAATGAGCTCTGGGTGGGGCAAAGAAAGTTGGGTCACACACTGAGTACTCAGTGTTTACTCAGGAATTGATCAAACTTAAAGGCACTTGCAGCCCTATCAAATAAGCTCAAAAAGCTGAAATAAGCCTTGACTCATCAAAATGGGTTGTATGGATTTCCAAAAAGCCAAAAAGCAGAAGGTGGGTCCCACTGGTGAAGTGGCTAAGGCCTGGGGAAAATAGGTCAAAACCTGTGCACAGGGCAAGTGTTTGCCCTGCAGGTCAAAATAAGTTGATCCACAAGCTTGTATAAAAATCCTAAAAATAAGCTGTTTATGGGCTTTTGTAGACTAGGTGGCAAACTTTAACTTCTGAAAAGGCCAATCTCACAAAGCTAACACAAAAATCACAAAAATTCCTCCAAGATTTGGTTTTCTGAAACAAAGGTACTTTTTGACTTTTTGAGTTTTTGCAAAAGGTTGACTTAAGTGAACTTTGATCCTGATTTTATGACTTAAAATGATTAGTTAAGCTAAGTTAAGACTATATTAAGCTAAACCACTCATGAGTGAATGGATTTGGGGCATATGCCACACTTAATCCAACACAGAGGGATGATTAGGCCTGTTAATGCTTGATTTTGACTTTTTATCAAATAGGACCTGATTTTTATTGTTATTCTGAACTAATGTGAGCCTATGAGACTTGTGTAAACCAGAAACAACAACAATTGAGCACTTAAACTCCTAGGATTTCACTGATCCAAACACTCCTTATAAGTGACTGTTTTATGATTTATGGAGTAAAAAAGTGTTAGGGCTTATGAACCTGATCAACAATGGCTTTTTATGATATATTAAGTCTAAATAAGCACTTAGAAACAGGTGACAACTACAAATGATCAAGGGTACTAATTATGCTATTTTGACTGTGAAACTAGAAATCTTAAACAACTATTAAAATCAACCAACAACCTACTGATTTTAAGTAATGATATTACTATTGAACACTGAATAAGCTAAATTGAACACAAATAAGCAAATAATAAGCTAAGCTACAGTACAAAGCTAAAAATCAAGAAAAAAATGAAATTATGAACTCACTTGAGACCCTAGCTAAACAAGGGCTCCCAAATGGGCAGCTACAAGCTCCTAGCTTGTAAACAAGCTAGGTAAAAGTCCTTCTTGCCCCTCCATTGCAGGCAACTTCCATTAGTTTTCCACTTAATTGCAAAGGTACCCTGTGGCTTATTTCTTTGATTCTGTTTTCCCGTTTTATATATTATATATATATATATATATATATATATATATATATATATATATATATATATATATATATATATATATATATATATATGACAGGAGGCGTTACACCTCATTGCCCAGTCATTGCCCAATAATTCATTATCAGCCATGTCAGCATCCATGTCATCACATTCTTGCCATGTAAGCAATTTTTATAATTTATTTTGTATTTTTATAATTAATTTTTATAATTTATTTTGTATTTTTATAATTAATATGAGCTAAAATCCGGTTTTAATAAATTTTGGATTTTGTAGTTTAAAAATTTAGTGTACCGGATTCGAACATAGGATCTCTTGATACATTAATAACAATCTTTACCACTAGAACAACTCAATTTTTGATTTATATCCTGCAAAGCCATAAATATAATGATCAACCAATTATATTAGATAAGTAGGATAATCCCTTACGCAACCCTTATATCAAACATATATACGGGAAAAAAAAACTTCACTTAATTCACAATATATTTTTTCTCAAAAACCCTAATATCCTCTTTTCCTCATAATCTCCTCTAATGATCGGTTAGTGTGTTTTCTTCATCACATGTATACAACCATGAATGTTTGACATTAAATAACAACAACTCTTATATATGTTTTTCACTCATATATTGTTTCTTATTGGAAGTCAAGTTTTACAGGATGTGAATCTGCTATTGTAATCCTCATGTATTACATTTTCCATATGTTAAGACTACTCACAGTGGAGTCATTTTTCATATTTCATAACCTAGCCTAGCTTGTGTTTTATATTGGAATGTTAGTTTGATTTGTCTATCCATAATCTCATAGCCTAGCTTCTGTCAAATGAATCAAAGTTTTTCTGGTTGTGATTAACGAACAACTATGTATATATTCAGTGTGTTACTAGAAGCTTTGATCCTCTTAATCTTAACCACTATAATACTTTTTTAGTATTCTTAGAAGAGTTTTTTTTTTTTTTTTTTTTTTTTTTTTTTTTTTTTAATTTTTTAATTTTTATTTTTTTGCAGCCGTATTTCTGGATCTTACATAATAGCCACTTGATCTTTTAACTGTTATTTCTTTTTTTTATAATTTAGATAACACATACACCTATGCATACATCACATTCTTATCCTGTTTTACTCAAAAATAGATTATAGCTAAAAGAAAATAACTTTGTAATCCATCTATAGCTATTATTACTTTTGTTTTGTGCTTTAGTTGTTGATGCTAGGTAGCAGGAAAAAAAGAAGAATAACCATTGTTTTGTTCTTTAAAGTGATTTGTTAACAGGATGTGTCGCACCCTATGGTTGAAGTCTTGACGTTAGAAGGAACATTTTCTACATTTGTGACGCAGCCTTCGATGTCTTGCAGATGAAATTATGAGCTTATCAGCATTTTCTATTATCTCATTTTGCCGCAATCACCATGTACTACAAGTATTATTCATACCTAACTATAGACCCAAACATTCAAATATTATGTACTTTTTTAAAATTTGTGCCATTATATTATCAGCTCTTTGATTGAAATTCGGTTGCTTTTACTGCTATAAGAAAGAAGATATAGAAGCTGATACCTCAGGAAAAATGGTTAGTTTGTCTCTTTCTTCATTTAGTGGCAGAACGCATCAACAGAAGCATACTTAAATTGCTATTCAAGTGGGAGTTTACGTAAAGGTATGTGTTTTAGACTTTAAGTTTGAAGTTGTACTAAATTGAAAACATATATTCTTTTTGAATTGGTCTTGGGCTCCATATGTATCTATTTCTGTAATGTAGTTTCGCTTGAAATGATTGGTCTAGAGATATTCGAATACTGATGAACTGAATCATTCAACATAGTTGTTGACTTTAAGGCCTCTATATTCGGTATTATTGAATAACAAGAAATCCTTACATGGTACCTAACTGATCTTTTGTTGAGAGCTCAGGTTTAGCAACAAGCGGTAACAATGGATTCATATTTGACGTCGGTAGCAGTTCAGAAGTTTTGTCAAAGGCATTCAGAAAGCAAATAGTCGAGCAGCCGGAAGTTGCAAGTGTTGGAAGCATAAAACCAACAGATGTGAACAAGGAAATAGAGGTCAGAGTATATCGCAAGTGGACGGTTCGCAACATCAGTGACTATAGTCCTACTGGATTCTGGTGTATACTCCTTGACAAACAGGTTCGTGTCACAAAATTAGTATCAAGAACTTGCAAAACCTGTAAACAAATAAGCCTAAGTAGTTCGTTTATTAAAATATATATTTATGAACCATAGGGATGCGCCATACAGGAAAATATAGAAATGCGAGATAAACATGACTTTGATCCCAAACTCCAAATGAAAGGAACTTATCATGATACAACTGATCTTTCAAACAGATTATAGGATGCGTGTAGAGAGTTGATGAAGAAATAACAATAGGCAATGCAACTAGAAAGCGAACAACAAGAAGAGATATTAAAAAAAAAAAACTACAATCTTGAGTAAGCATACTATACCAGTAGATACCTGTTTGCCTTTTATCAAATACCTAACAAAAGTATACCTACTTCACAGAGGCAAGCGTGTCAGATTTACCCTACGGAACGAGATGGCCAAAGAGTTTGACATTTACAGATACATGGCGGCAGAAGAGCCAGTTGTCATAGCAGTGAGCTTATATATGCTGGGTAAAACAATTTAGAGGTAATTACAATATTCATAACACAACCCCACTGCAGCCCAACCCTCGCCTCCCTATACTAACTGAAATTTGAATCTACGTTTTATTTGTCCTGCTTTATCCATGGTACATTCTCTTTATATAAATTAGATATCTAAAAAGTTTGGACACGGGCTGCAGCAAAAAAGTAAATGCTTTCAATATAAATTCGATGTTAAGTGTAAGTCATGACTAATACCCCATTGTTTCACATTAAATGACTTCGTCCAAGTCATATGTATGTTGCATCAGAAAATTTAATTTCAAGAACTAATATTAACACGATGTTTGGGATTGCTTATTGTTTGTCGAAATAAGGCCTTTGAGTACTAAATGATTGTAGATATCAATGTGTCGATTAAAATTATAGATAGAAGTAGAAAAAAAACAGAATGGTCGTGTTATAATGGGTCAAAATGGGTTGATACGGTTTGGCTATTCCTGATTTTTTTGGACCAACTTCCATTGCTACTTATAAAGGTATTCAAGTGCTTGCTCCCACCATGGAAGGTGGTTAAATCTTGAAAGATAATATTCTTTTCTTATATTTGAGAACACATGCTCTAGGGCACACAACATAATGGTTTAAAAGTGCTTTGGCGGTTGAACGTGTAAGAGGAAACCTGAGGCTGAGTGGTTACTCTGCTTGTGGACAAGGTAGCGCTGTTTAGCTTCCACATGAATACGTAGAAGGTACACAATAAACAATTATATCAGAGGATAGGGGTTGGCTAAGCTAATTTAAGCAGCTTATCAGCTTATTGTGTATCCAAATCGCATTAAGCTGTCTAGAGTGTTTGCATGCAGCCAAACAACTTAAGCTTATTACCTTGCTTGCTCGGTTTTTGGAAAACTCCTCCCCACTAGCTGTTTTGTTGATTCTTTATTGAGTTTTGACAGGTCATTTTACCAATACTAACTTTGATACCATATAAGCTTACCCATCATTATCTCTTGCATTGTGTTCTTATAATATACATGTTAATATGCTTATTTGTAAGCAAGGTTAAGCTATTAATAAAAGCTTAGCAAAACACAACTGACTTTCTACAATCTATACTAAGTCTTTATCTATTTGTAACTTCCTAGAAGGAGTTGCTGACGGAGATTTGATTCTTTTGGTCACTACAAGACCCATGACAGGCAACACCCTGGCATGAGCAGTAGCATATGAATGCGATCAATGGGGCCGTGCAATTGCTGGTAATGATTCGAAATTACTCGATTGTCAATTATCATTATTAAGAAGTATTAATGTTTTTAGCTTTGTTCCACATGATTCTATATTCTTGATCACTCATTAAATGTTTTTATAGATGGATGGTTACAGTAGTCACATGGCTCATGTAAGACCTCATTGACTTAAGTTTCATATGATAGGCATATATGGATTTGCAAACATACCTTACTTCTCATGCTAACCCGAGCCTTTATTACTATCTTTTTTTAATAATGTGGATTTGTATTTGCTACTACAGGCAGTGGAGTTGCAAAAGGTTATATTGGCTCATAACGAGATTGAATGGCCTAAGGAAGATATAAGAAACTTACCTTTGTTGACCACCTTCCAGCTCCAATAGGAGAGTAAGGCATTTTAAAATTTATTGATTGATTCTATTCTTTTATTTTTCTTAGTTGCAACTTATCGTTTTTGTATATTCGTTTAGAGGCTTAATTCACTTAAGGCATTAGACGTGTCTAACGATTTGCTATGCCAGATACCTGAAGAAATTGGATTAGCAACTTCTTTGATCAGGTAAGTTTCATATCCTTTTGATTGCATATTGAGGCTTTATTATATGTCGATTTACATGAATATTGGAACTTGACAGGTATGTCGAACCAGATATTTGTTAAATTTTTGTGATGTTTTGTGAAAATAAGGGATTGTTTAGTTTATTAATGACATTTTACAAAATATTTGTATTGAAATTGGGGTTTTAATACTTCAACAGTCACATTTTGCTGTCCAAAAGAAAATTTTGAAAATTTGAGTAAATAACATGGGAAACAAACAAACACAAAAGATGACAATTTTGTGGTGATTGTTTGTTGAAAGTAAAGCTTGAACCAGAAGAACAAAGGGATGCAGACACAAAAAGTACCAGAAGGAATGGTTCCGTTCAGATAGCTTAGTTGCATATGCACATCATGTAAAGACTCATTCGAGTGTTGGTTATAGCTACAGCTTATTTTTTGTTAACTTAAGTTTTTTAACAATATTTATAAGTCTTGCTCGCTCATCGAACGGGCTATGCTTTGATACTTTATTCTTGCATACCACTTTAAAACTTTTTTCTCTCATATTCGATAACCGTTTATTTCTTTTCGTTCTTAATGCGTTCAATAAAACATTTGATAAGTTTATGTCTTATTTTTCGTCAACTTATTTTTACAAACGATAATGACCTTTTCTTAAAATATTTTAAACGTAAACCAATACTATAACAAAATTAAATGAAATCGACGTCCATAAAAATAATTTCTCATTAACTGACACCATCAAAATTATCATTATAAGTCATGCCCGCCCATCGGGCGGGCTTCGACATCTAGTATATATATATATATATATATATATATATATATATATATATATATATATATATATATATATATATATATATATATATATATATATATATATATATATATTAGATTTTCTATTTAGTTAATGATTCAAACTACCTAAGAGAGCTTATGAAACAATAAATACTAGTTTAAATCATAATTAAAGCTTAAAAAGGAAATTGCAATTTTAAATACTAAAAACTGAATTGTGGAATGAAACTTGGAATTTTGATTAAGAAACGTTGAGATTACAATACTAAAACAGATTACAAGCTTCCTTGAGTAAAATTAACAACTAAAATTTGAAATTACAATGATACGACCTAAAAATTAAGCTAAGTGACTAACTAACATACTCCTTGCAATCTTCTCTTTATATAGCCCTCCATTAGGGTTTGTGATCATCTTCTGAGCATATCCTATCAATAATTTTGACCATTGGATCACTGAAAGGCTTCTAATCATCTGCCACGTGTTTTGGCGGGAAAATTAGCATTTGCAATTTGCTTCTGTTTTGCGTGGAGGGGGTGGGGAGCATTTAATGTGGTTGTATTGTTAGGTGCAAATGGTGGGGATGTGATGGTGTTGCAGGCAAGTGGGGGTGGTGGAGTTTGGCAGGTTGTGAGGAAGGGAGGGAAGGGGATGGCTGGGTGGTGATGGTTGTTTGACTGTTTAACCACAGGGTCAAACTTTGACCCTGGTTTAGTATCAAAGGGGTGGTGGGCTTTTGTGTGTTTGGGCCAAAAACAAAGGGAGATGGGCTTGGGTGTTTGGATTGGGTTTGGTTTTGGAGTAGTAATTATTAAGGGTCTGGTTTGGTTATAACTTATCACAAGGACCATTTTTGTAATTATCCGAAAGTCTAGGGGTGTATTTTGGCATTCTTCCAAAGTAGTTCACAAGGGTATTTCTTGCCAAATGATGAATAGTTCAGGGACCAAAGTTGATTTTTCCATTTTAATTTCCCAGGGACCAAATCTGCCAAACTTTCAAACTCCAGGGACCAATTGTGTAATTTCACCAAACTTGCTAATCAAGGACCATTCCTGCCATAAATGAGAAGTTCAAGGACAAAATTTGTTTTTCTCAAAGTTTTAATATCCCAGGGACCATTTTTGACAATTTTCAAAGTTCAGGGACTAAACTTGACATTTTGTGAAACTTTGCACCAAAGGACTAATTATGTAACTTTTTGATTTAAAAAGACCTTTGGTGACTTTTTCAAGTTTTTAGAATAACCAGGGACTAAATTTGACAACATTTGAAAGTTGAGGGACTGAAACTGCCAATTTTGCAAACTTTGTACGTTTTTCATCTGTTTTTGATTATTTTGCATTTGAAACATATAAAACATATTCCTGGGATATTTTCACTATTTTGATGCAATATTGAGTGTTTTAGATGTCTTGGCAGCTCAGAAAAGGTAAAAATGATGTGTATTTACACACTCATCAATCCCCCACACTAAAACATTGCTAGTCCCTAGCATTCTTTTGAGAAAAACTTGTTGGATTTGAAAAACTCTTTACCAAAAGCCATCACTTCTAGAGTAGCCAGATGTATCAATTCAAGTAAGAACTATGGTCCACCTAATAACCATGTGATTTTGAGCAAACCACCAGCTGTCAACGGATTTGATTAGTCTTTACCAAAAGCCGTTTGCTTCTGGACTAGCCAACTCTTGATGGACTAAGTCAACATCTTGGTGAGCTGATTACCAATTATGGTTTTTCCACGGCCTTTACCACAAGCCATAATCTTGCGGGCTAGCCAACTCATTCACTTTATAGGATATGGCGAGTTGATTTACCATACAATTTTGGGCAAATTGCAAGTCATCAACGGATTTGAGATATCTTTACCAAGAGCCGTTTGCTCCTGGATTAGCCAATCCTTTTGTCATTTAGACATGGCAGACTGATAACCACAAAAATTTTGAAATAAAGTGAAGAAAAAAAAATTGAAAAATTTAGGCCAAAATGGGGGTACTTAGAAAGTATTTTGTGATAAAATTCGCCAGAATTTCCCCCCCCCCCCCCCCCAACACTAGAATTGAATATTGTCCTCAATATTCAAAGTCCCGGCTATTATGCCGAATCTCTGAACGGAAAAAGCTAATATTTGAAACTAACTGTGGAAATATTGATTTTATTTTTCACTTTATTTATATGTACATATAAACATTTTTTTTGGAATGAAACTTATGTACATATTTACTTTTCAAAAGGTGGGGGACGGCCACTCCCCTACACTAGAGTGGTAGAAAGTAGAAAGAAGTCAGAATACGGGTGAAAACCCATATTTTGCTAATTTTTTGTTCACCGAGTCACTAGCTTGACTCGATCCCCGAATTCATTGGTCCATGGGGAAAGTTTGGAGATCAGGGACAACCATGGACGGTATGTCCTCTCCAAAATAATGTTTCAAACGATGACCATTCACTTTGAAGTTGGGACCTTCGGGTTGAGATAACTCAACAGTCCCGTATGGATATACTTTAGCAACAGTGAATGGTCCAGTCCATCGGGTTTTTAATTTCCCCGAGAAGATCTTTAACCTTGAGTTGAAAAAAAGGACTCTGTCACCGACGTTGAAAACGCGGTTCTTAATCTTAGAGTCGTGAATTTTCTTTGTCTTTTCTTTGTAGATCAAAGAGTTCTCGTAGGCTTGATCACGAAGTTCGTTTAATTTATTGAGTTGAACCTTACGGTGATCACCCGCTTTATGAAGGTCGTAGTTTGCATGTTTCAAGGCCCAGTAGGCTTTGTGCTCGAGCTCAATCGGTAGATGACACGCCTTCCCGTATACAAGCTTGTAGGGAGTACACCCGATGGGTGTTTCGTAAGCTGTACGGAAGGCCCAGAGTGTATCATTTAGTTTATCCGACCAGGAAGCACGGTTTTCACCTACGGTCCTCTCAAGAATCCGTTTAATACCACGGTTTGAAACCTCCACCTGCCCACTTGTTTGTGGATGATACGCGGTAGAAAGACGGTGAGTAACACCATACTTAAGCATGACTTTTGCGAATTGATCATTGCAAAAGTGTGTACCGCGATCACTAATGATGGCACGTGGAGTTCCAAAACGAGCAAAGAGGGATTTCAAAAATTTCACAACAACTCGGGCATCGTTGGTGAGTAAGGCCTTTGCCTCAACCCATTTTGACAAGTAGTCAACAGCCACGAGAATATATTTTTTTCCACGAGAAGATGGGAATGGCCCCATAAAATCAATGCCCCAGACGTCAAAGATTTCACAAACTTTGTGGCATTTCGTTCTTTTGTGAAATATTCCCATGACGCTGACAAGCATCACAAGCTTTGACTAACTCGTGGGCATCCTTATAGATCGTGGGCCAATAGAAACAAGAATCAAACACCTTTTTGGCGGTGTAGTTAGGACTATGGTGGCCCCCGGTGGGTCCAGCATGGAAAGCCTTGAGAATATCAGCGGCTTCCTGTCCGTATACACATCGCCTGATGACGTGATCGTCACAGATTTTGAAGAGATAGGGGTCGTCCCAGAAGTAATGTTTAACGTCTTTGAAGAATTTGTTCTTCTGTTGGGACGTCATCCCCTTCACGATGAAGTTACCCGCATGGTAATTTGCAAAGTCGGCAAACCATGGGGTAGTAGAGTCACCACGAAAAGCAACCGCATTGAGTGTCTCGAGAGGAAATGTTTCATTTATTTCCTGTTTCTCGGACACATCCTAATAAGGGTTTTCTAATCGTGAGAGATGATCAGCAACATGGTTCTCGGCTCCTTTTTTATCTCGGATAATGATATCAAATTCTTGGAGGAGGAGAACCCAACGCAGTAGCCTCGACTTTGCATCTTGCTTTGCAAATAGGTACTTCAAAGCCGAGTGATCCATATACACTACGCATTTGGTCAAGATTAAGTATGGCCGGAATTTTTCAAAGGCATACACCACAGCAAGTAGTTCTTTTTCAGTGGTGGTGTAATGACTTTGAGCCTCGGTCATAGTTTTGCTTGCGTAGTGTATAGGCTGAAAGTATTTTGCTTTTCGTTGCCCCAAGACCGCACCTATGGCAAAATCACTGGCATCGCACATAAGCTCAAAAGGGAGGTCCCAATCGGGGGCAACAAGAATCGGTGCTTCGGTAAGCTTTTTCTTTAATGTTTCAAAAGCTTCGATGCACTCAGGGGAGAAGAAAAAAGGAGCATCCTTCTCGAGGAGATGGGTCATAGGCCTGGCAATCTTAGAGAAATCTTGGATAAACCTACGGTAGAAGCCGGCATGACCCAAAAAGCTCCTAACACCTTTAACGGTGGTGGGATGAGGTAATTTAGCGATGACATCAATTTTGGCTTTGTCAACCTCAATCCCGTTCTTTGAAATTTTATGGCCGAGGACAATGCCCTCTTTAACCATAAAATGGCTCTTCTCCCAGTTGAGACTTAAATTCGTTTCTTTGCAACGTTTAAGCATCTGTTCCAAGTGGGAGAGACAAGACTGGAATAAATCCCCGATGACTGAAAAGTCATCCATAAATACCTCCATGGTTTTCCCGATCATGTCGGAAATTATAGACATCATGCACCTTTGGAACGTGCCTGGTGCATTACATAAGCCGAAAGGCATACGTCTATAAGCAAAAGTTCCGTAGGGGCATGTGAAGGTAGTTTTCTCTTGATCCTGTGGATCAATGGGGATTTGGAAGTAACCCGAGAAACCATCGAGGAAACAGTAGTATTCATTCCCCGCTAGTCTTTCAAGCATCTGGTCCATAAAAGGGAGAGGAAAATGGTCTTTACGGGTGGCTTCATTCAACTTACGATAGTCAATACATACTCGCCAACCCGTGACCAAACGAGTTGGAATCAACTCGTTTTCCTCGTTGGTGACAACGGTTATGCCACCCTTTTTAGGAACACAATGAATTGGGCTAACCCAAGGACTATCAGATATAGGATAAATCAACCCTGCATCAAGAAGTTTTAGAACCTCTTGTTTGATAACTTCGTGGATTTTGGGATTTACCCTTCTTTGTTGTTGCACTGCTGGCTTAAAGTCATCCTCCATTAAGATTTTGTGTGTACAAAAGTCCGGGCTAACGCCCTTAATGTCGGAGAGTTTCCAAGCAATTGCTTGCTTGTGTGACTTAAGAACCTTTAGGAGTGTTGCCTTTTCCTCATCTTTCAAGTCTTTAGCAATAATGATGGGTAATTTATTATCACCCTCCAGAAATGCATATTCTAGATGAGGAGGCAAGTCCTTGAGCTCAACCTCGGGAAAGTCTTCAGTTATTTCAACATTTTTGACTTCCTCTTTATGAAGTATTTTTGGAGACGGAGAGGGTGAAGGATCGTCATTTAACAATCTTTCAAGAAGAAGAATGTCCCCCTCCGGGTCAAGATAGTTTTCATTAACCCCATGTAGAATTGAACTATCCTGAGCAAGAAAAGCCTCGACCTCTTCCAGAAGGAAGTCACTTCCCTCAAACGGAGTGAGAGAAGGGGAAGAGTCGGAAATGATAGGCTCAGAAGAAAGAGCGGTATTGCCACTTGCTGAGAAACCAACGACTTCTTGAGAATACTCCTCTGACACAACATCGATGATGTCAATTCCGTTACCCGTTTCAGCGTCATAGTTGGAGGAGTATCTTGAAGTCTGATCAAGATTGAACGTGATGGCTTCACCACCAACACGTAGAGTGATTTCTTCCTCGAATACATCGATTAGAGCACGACCCGTTCTTAAGAATCCTCTCCCGAGAATGAGAGGGACTCTTGGGTCAGCATCGAAATCAACAATCACGAAATCTGCCGGAAAATGGAACTTTCCTACTTTCACGAAGATATCTTCGGCAATGCCGAGAGGACGAGATATAGTACGGTCTGCAAGCTCGAGAGTCATGCAGGTAGGAGTGAGAGCAGGAAGATAGAGTCTTTCCCAGACTGTGTAAGGCATAAGGTTAATGCTCGCACCAAGATCGGCCAAGGCAAAGCATTCAACCATCCCCGGGAAAATACAAGGAATGAGAAATTTCCCGGGATCTCCAACCTTTTCGGGAAGCTTTTTCAAGAGCACTGCTGAGCAATGCTCGTTAAGTGGAGTTTTTGCCATCTCACAGAGTTTTTCTTTGTTGCTTATCAGATTTTTGATTGTTGAAGCAAATTTAGGCATGAGAAGAAGAGCATCCGCGAAGCTAATATCGAAATGTAATTCTTGGAAAATTTGATAAAATTTTTCCATCTGATGATTAGCTCTTTCACGGTTCTTTTGATCATTCAAACGTGAAGGATATGGAATTGAAGGCTTAGGATCGTTTTTTGGAATTTCATCAGAACTTTCAGGAGGATCAAATACAACTTTCGACTTACGAGTCGGGACCGGGACAACTTGAGGGTGGACGTTCTTGGTACCTACGTTATTAGTAGGAAGTACCGTGTCCGTGGTAACCTCAGGTTCACGTTCCGCTACCTTGGTAAGAGGAGAAGAAGAGGTAGAAGGAATCGTGGGTCCATTGTATGATACCCCACTTTGGGTAGTGATCGGTTTGACATCGCCCCTCGGGTTAGCGATCGTGTTGCTCGGTAGTGTACCCGGGCCCGAGGGTCGATCATTTAAAGACTTCTGAAGCTCAGAGATCTTGCTGATCAGTAACCGATTCATTTCCTCTTGTGCCTTCATGAATTGTTTTAGCACTTCATCGGAGGAAGACGAGGGTGGAACAACGTTTTGATTTTGATTAGGAAGATTTTGAACACGGTTGTTTTGAAAATTCCCTTGATTTTGATTGTTGTTACCCTGAAAATTGTTTCTCTGATTGAAATTACCCTGATTGTAATTCCCTTGATTTTGGTCCGGGTTTTGGAAATTTGAATTTTGACCTTGGTTAAAATCTCCTCGATTCTGATTCGAGTTACGGTTTTGATTTTGGTTTCTTTGAAAATTTCCTTGAAAACCTTGATTTTGATTGCCATTTTGAAAATTGTTTTGTTAAAATGACCTTGATTTTGGTTCGGGTTTTGGAAATTTGAATTTTGACCTTGGTTAAAATCTCCTCGATTCTGATTCGAGTTACGGTTTTGATTTTGGTAAAAACCGGGAGGTCCAAGAAAATTGTTGGAACGATAGCTCAAGAGATTACGGTCCCCTTTTGGTTGGTAAGAATTACCCCCCCCCCCCCCCCCCCCCCCATGTTGTAGGAACCTTGAGCAGCATAAACGTTCTCTTGAGCAAAACCAGCAGTAGCTGGACACTCGGAATAAAGATGTGGGCCCCCACAAGTTTCACAACTTCGGGCCACGGCTTTCACTTGCTGATTTTGAACCTGATTTTGCATAGTTTGGTTCATTCTCAACACAGCCGTAGAGATATCATCCATCTTTTTGGTGAGAGCAATTATTTCAGGAGATGATGATGAAGGAATGATTGATTTACATGACTCATCCCTCTTCGCAGAGGAATCCCAAAAGTTATGGTGGGCAGTCATGTTCTCAATCAAGTCATAGAATTCTTCGGGACGTCTTTTCATAAAGGTCCCACCAGCAGCAGCATTGAGAATATCCCGGTGCCTCAATGTCAGACCATTATAGAAGGTATCTATGATGGTAACTTGTAACATATTGTGGTTAGGGCACCGATCAATAGCTAGCTTATAACGTTCCCAAGCCTCAAATAGAGACTCATCGGGACGTTGCCGGAAGTTGCTGATATCATTTCGTAACTTGGTAACCATGGAAGGTGGAAAATATTTTGCTAAAAACTTGGTTACCATTTCATCAAAGGTACGAATAGAATTCTTTGGGAGTCGGTCAAACCATGCAGTGGCATGATGGGTGAGAGAATAGGGGAAGAGATACAGCCGGAGGGCATCATCGGTGACACCATGCTGTTTCATGCTTTGGGTGACGGTAAGGTATTTATCAAGATGCTTGTTAGCATCGTCACCCGGTAATCCGTGAAATTGACACGAATTTTGGACTTGTTGGATCATGTGGTGCTTGAGGCCAAAGTCCGTAGCCTCAATAGTGAGTGGTGCAATAGGTCCGCCCCTCCCTTGCATGGTAGGCTGGCACAACTCCTCCATCGTTCGGAGATTGGGAGCTGGCTCATCCCTGGGAGGGTCAGGAGGTGGTGGTGGTGGCCCATCGGCCATTTCGGTTTTTGGTTCTTCAATAACAGTACGTAGCTCGGGTACGTTTTTCTGATTTTTACGCTTTGTTTGTGACCGAGTGCGCATGCACTAAAAACAATTTTTCAAAACAAGATCGAGGCAAAACCACAGTGAACTTAAATCCAATAATCACAAGTGAATGGCTTCTTTGAAAAAGGTACACCACTCACAGGGATATAAAGGCAAGTTTTAATCTTAAGTTTGGGAACTTATTATGTCCACACCCCCAATTGGTAGGTGTTCTGCCTTGGTTTGCGGTGGTAAGATTTTACGTATTTATTAACAGAAAAATTGTTTTTGGCTTACGGGTGTGTGTGCAGAAAACTTTGGGAAATATATTTTTGGAATTGATTCGTTAACCGAAATCGTTCTTTTAAGATTACTCGCAGGCTGGCGGGAGGAAATAAATGGATCCCTCTTCAGTTCGCAATTTAATGTCAGAACTTACCTTATACCAACTGTTTCAGGTTGTAATCTTAAAGAAAACGAAGTAATTTAACTTCACATTTTGTTTTGTTGTTTTTGATTTTTTTGGTGTTGTTAACACTTCAGGAAAAGTGTTAATGAACTTTTTGATATGATTGATATTTTTACAAATTGTGTGAAATTTGTACAAGGAGGGTTTTGAAAACCACAAAACTTAAAACGATTTTAAAAAACACGCAACAACCTCCCCGGCAGCGGCGCCAAATTTTGATTGGTTCAAAAGCAGTCAGATATTATTGACCAAGGTCAACAAGTCAAAGACAGCTCAGTTCCAATTCTCCGTGGATAGTATAGTGAGTCCACGGGTCGTTATGTCCCAGCGAGATTGCAATGGTGTTTTTGGAAAACGTTTATGAGAATGAGTGGCACTAACGACAGTAGCCAAGATGATTTGAGAGATGATTATGCTGCTGATATTTGATATTTGCACAATTTGGAATAATATTCACAATAACAGATATACAGATATATTCACAAATACACAACTGGAAATCAGGTTACAGACAAAAAAGTGGGTTTTGAACAATTACAAACTACAGAGGGTGCAAGTGAAACTTTTTAAAACTTAAAATTAAAAGAAAATTTAAAATGAAAATGAAATTATTAAATTGATTATTTTAATATTTAAATATTACTTAATTAATTAAAACTATTTAAAAAGTAAATTAAATCTAATTTAAATTAACTAAAAATGACAAAGATTACAAATTAACCTAAAAATTTGCAAAACTAATTTCTAAACCTTAAAAAGAACTTGAAGAAAGTATAAAAAATAAAAATAAATATTTTTGTCTTTTTATGAGTTTTCTATTAATTAAAAACTAATTATCTTAATTAAACTAATTAAACTATTTTAAATTACTAATAATCCCTAAATGACCTAGAAAATTGTGGAAAAATTTATAAAACTAATTAACCATCACAGGAATCCTACAAAATTATAAAAAACTTCTAAAAATTAATTTTAGACTATTTTACTAATTATTTACCTATTAATTAATTTAAACCTAATTTAACTAATTTAAATAAGAAAATTGGAAAATGAATAGTAGAAATTAAAAATCTATTTTCAAAAAGTCTTAACTAATTTATAAAACCTAGGAAAATTATAAAAACCTACTGTTGTTAATTAAAATTTAAGAAAACTAATTAATTACTAATATTACCTAATTAATTATTTAAACAATTTTTAATTCTAATAATTAGCAAACTGATTAAGAAAAATCTACGAAAATTATTATAAATACTTAAAGGTAACAGGAAATTAAAAAAATTATAAAAATGATAAAGTGCTTATTAAAAAGCTGAAATGAAAAATGAAAAAGATAGAATCTATTAAATAGAAGCTATCACTAATTTTAAGTTTGGTTTTTCTTGGTTTTTCTTTTTGACAGATAAAAATAAGATGAAAATAAGAAACTTTTGTGAAATGACTTTTGTTTTAACTTAAAAATAAGTTGTGTGGACCCCCTTGTTTCCAAACAGTGTACAAATAGCTTATTCGGACTTATTTTAAGTTTGAAAAGGCTAGGAAATGGCAAATAAGCATTCACAGATGGTTACACACTAGAAATAAGCAAAATAGAGCAAAAAAGCACAATGAATAAGCTGTAATCCTCAAATAAGCACTTATGATATTACCAGGCCAAATCAGGCCAAACCTAAGGGATTTGGACCTTTGTGGGGTCCACAAAAGAGCTCAGGGGTCCAAATGGAAAATTGAAACTTGAAAAGGGACTGGTAGGCTTCAAACTAAGCCAATAATCAGGGCTTATGGCTTATTAATGAGCTCTGGGTGGGGCAAAGAAAGTTGGGTCACACACTGAGTACTCAGTGTTTACTCAGGAATTGATCAAACTTAAAGGCACTTGCAGCCCTATCAAATAAGCTCAAAAAGCTGAAATAAGCCTTGACTTATCAAAATGGGTTGTATGGGTTTCCAAAAAGCCAAAAAGCAGAAGGTGGGTCCCACTGGTGAAGTGGCTAAGGCCTGGGGAAAATAGGTCAAAACCTGTGCACAGGGCAAGTGTTTGCCCTGCAGGTCAAAATAAGTTGATCCACAAGCTTGTATAAAAATCCTAAAAATAAGCTGTTTATGGGCTTTTGTAGACTAGGTGGCAAACTTTAACTTCTGAAAAGGCCAATCTCTCAAAGCTAACACAAAAATCACAAAAATTCCTCCAAGATTTGGTTTTCTGAAACAAAGGTACTTTTTGACTTTTTGAGTTTTTGCAAAAGGTTGACTTAAGTGAACTTTGATCCTGATTTTATGACTTAAAATGATTAGTTAAGCTAAGTTAAGACTAGATTAAGCTAAACCACTCATGTGTGAATGGATTTGGGACATATGCCACACTTAATCCAACACAGAGGGATGATTAGGCCTGTTAATGCTTGATTTTGACTTTTTATCAAATAGGACTTGATTTTTATTGTTATTCTGAACTAATGTGAGCCTATGAGACTTGTGTAAACCAGAAACAACAACAATTGAGCACTTAAACTCCTAGGATTTCACTGATCCAAACACTCCTTATAATTGACTGTTTTATGATTTGTGGAGTAAAAAAGTGTTAGGGCTTATGAACCTGATCAACAATGACTTTTTATGATATATTAAGTCTAAATAAGCACTTAGAAACAGGTGACAACCACAAATGATCAAGGGTACTAATTATGCTATTTTGACTGTGAAACTAGAAATCTTAAACAACTATTAAAATCAACCAACAGCCTACTGATTTTAAGTAATGATATTACTATTGAACACTGAATATGCTAAATTGAACACAAATAAGCAAATAATAAGCTAAGCTACAGTACAAAGCTAAAAATCAAGAAAAAAAATGAAATTATGAACTCACTTGAGACCCTAGCTAAACAAGGGCTCTCAAATGGGCAGCTACAAGCTCCTAGCTTGTAAACAAGCTAGGTAAAAGTCCTTCTTGCCCCTCCATTGCAGGCAACTTCCATTAGCTTTCCACTTAATTGCAAAGGTATCCTGTGGCTTATTTCTTTGATTCTGTTTTCCCTTTTTATATATATATTTTTAGATTTTCTGTTTAGTTAATGATTCAAACTACCTAAGAGAGCTTATGAAACAGTAAATACTAGTTTAAATCATAATTAAAGCTTAAAAAGAAAATTGCAATTTTAAATACTAAAAACTGAATTGTGGAATGAAACTTGGAATTTCGATTAAGAAACGTTGAGATTACAATACTAAAACAGATTACAAGCTTCCTTGAGTAAAATTAACAACTAAAATTTGAAATTACAATGATACGACCTAAAAATTAAGCTAAGTGACTAACTAACATACTCCTTGCAATCTTCTCTTTATATATCCCTCCATTAGGGTTTGTGATCATATTCTGAGCATATCCCATCAATAATTTTGACCATTGGATCACTGAAAGGCTTCTAATCATCTGCCACGTGTTTTGGCGGGAAAATTGGCATTTGCAATTTGCTTCTGTTTTGCGTGGAGGGGGTGGGGAGCATTTAATGTGGTTGTATTGTTAGGTGCAAATGGTGGGGATGTGATGGTGTTGCAAGCAAGTGGGGGGTGGTGGATTTTGGCAGGTTGTGAGGAAGGGAGGGAAGGGGATGGCTGGGTGGTGATGGTTGTTTGACTGTTTGACCACAGGGTCAAACTTTGACCCTGGTTTAGTATCAAAGGGGTGGTGGGCTTTTGTGTGTTTGGGCCAAAAACAAAGGGAGATGGGCTTGGGTGTTTGGATTGGGTTTGGTTTTGGAGTAGTAATTATTAAGGGTCCGGTTTGGTTATAACTTATCACAAGGACCATTTTTGTAATTATCCGAAAGTTTGGGGGTGTATTTTAGCATTCTTCCAAAGTAGTTCACAAGGGTATTTCTTGCCAAATGATGAATAATTCAAGGACCAAAGTTGATTTTTCCATTTTAATTTCCCAGGGACCAAATCTGCCAAACTTTCAAACTCCAGGGACCAAATGTGTAATTTCACCAAACTTGCCAATCAAGGACCATTCCTTCCATATATGAGAAGTTTAAGGACAAAATTTGTTTTTCTCAAAGTTTTAATATCCCAGGGACCATTTTTGACAATTTTCAAAGTTCAGGGACTAAACTTGACATTTTGTGAAATTTTGAACCAAAGGACTAATTATGTAACTTTTTGATTTAAAAGGACCTTTGGTGACTTTTTCAAGTTTTTAGAATAACCAGGGACTAAATTTGACAACTTTTGAAAGTTGAAGGACTGAAACTGCCAATTTTGCAAACTTTGTACGTTTTTCGTCTGTTTTTGATTATTTTGCATTTGAAACATATAAAACACATTCCTGGGATATTTTCACTATTTTGATGCAATATTGAGTGTTTTTAGATGTTTTGGCAGCTCAGAAAAGGTAAAAATGATGAGTATTTACACACTCATCAAGCACCATACAATTTTTAGTAAATTGTCAACTAAAAACGGATTTGATTATTACATCAGAGCCGTACCCTCATGATGAGTCAAACTCTTTCTTGTCTGTTAAACATGGTGAGTTGATTATCATTTGATGTGCAGTACAAGTTCTAACACCATGTTTTTCTCTTCAAATCCTTTTGTTTATATCATCTTAAGCTTCAAAAACTTTTACTTTATTTTACAAAGGACTTTTACTGGTTTTATGCAGCAAGCAGTACTTTGGTAAAGTACTGTTTGTTTTGCAGTACTTTGAGAAAAATACTTTTTATTCAAAACAAATCATACCAGTACTTATGCAATATTATTCTTCTAATTTAGTCCACCTGATAAATAGCTTAATCACCATAAATGCTACTTCATTTTCATCCTCAACCTCCATTCCATGATCCAACATCCTGAGCATAAGTTCTCTTATCAAAGGATATCTTCTTTCAGCTAACATGTGAATCATGGTACCATCTTCCATCTCAAGTGAATGAACTCCCGATGACTCAAAGAATCTCCATCTTGTTATCTCCCAGTTTTCTTGATCATTCCACAGAGTATCATTACTTGTTTCTTCTGTTTCTCAGATGGTTATCAAATCTCCAAGTAAGATTAATCCCACTCATGTTGCTTCAATATTCTCATAGTAAGTCTGTACTTGTAAGTATAAGTTGTATAGATCTTCTCTGTCTATTATGTGCAGAACATCTCATAGCATATTAAACACAGTGAAGCTTTCATCTTCTCTGTTGAACATGAGATAGTTTCCTTCAGTTGATTCAACCACAGAAAATGAGATAATCTTTGACTTCTTTCCAGAGTCTTCTGTTTTCTTATTCTCAAAATCAACAACTCTGAAATAATTCTTTAGTTCATCAATTGTATCTGATCTTATCATCTTGAGCCTCTTTGACAATTGATCATCCTGAATAGCTTTCTTCCTTTTTAACTTTCTTTTCTCAGCTTGTTCTTTCATTACATTTTCTAATTTCTTTTCCTTATCAGTATCCATAGGCACAAAACTTTCCAGCTCTCTCTTAATAGACTCTTGTACACTATCCCACAGTGCTTTTACATCTGGATATCTTAGCCTTTGTAGATTCTTGTATCCTCTTCTTTTCAAGAAACTAATCATCAAATTTCTTTCTTGAGCAATAGTCTTAGGTTTTCTTGTTACAGCAACTGGCTTCCTTATTTCTTCTAAGTACTCTGCATCATACACTGCATGTTGCTGTCTAGCAATCTCTTCATTCTTTGCTATCTCTATTTCCCTCAGCTGTGCAAGAGTAAACTTCTTCTTTTTCTTCTTGGTCTCCTTCATGATCCCTTTTCCTTTGTCTTTTGGATCTAAAGCTTCATGTTCAGAAGAAGACTCAGAGACTTGTTGTGCAGGCTCAGAAATATGTATACCTGTTGGTCTATCCAAATTGAGCATTATCTGAGCTATTGTCTCATCATCACTTGTTGTATGCTCTTTGACTTCTTCTTGCTGAATAGGATTAGAAGGACCAGCTTCATCTTCAAATGCTTTTGTAGAAGGTCCAGCTGTAGAAGTTCCAATTCCATCAATATCCATTGCAGCAGTACCTTGCACACCAGTACTTTCATCAACAGTACTTTGAACATCAGTACTTTGAATGTGAGTACCTTGAATATTTTCAACTTGTTCTCCAGCTTCTTGCTCATCAACTTCTTCTTGAACAATATTCTCATCATCATCAATCTTTTTCTCTGGCACAAAGTTCAAAGGTTCTTCTGGATAATGCCAAAGATGAGCATCTTCTGAATATTGAACTCCAGCATCATCTTCATTCAAATTATCTTCTTGATTCCTCCCCAATTTGAAAGATGATGACTTCCTGTTACCCCTCTTAGACTTAGAGGTCTTTTTGGCTGACTTAGACTTTTTCTTTTTGGATAGTTTCTTTTCTTTCACATAAAGTCTAAAGTTTTTCACAAGTGGCCACACAAACCTCTTTAACCTTCTGAACTTATTTCTCAATCTTTTAATCTCTGCAGCCTGATTATCCATTACTTTCTTCATTCTCCAGAACTCCCTATTCAAAGCATAATTATCCAAAGGACCCTGAACTCCCTAATCTCCTCCAGGTGTTTGAAACCCACTTGTGGAAGTATAATCATTGGGAGAAGGTACTGGAGTATGCTCTGAAGCAATACCTTGCAGAGAAGTACCTTGTGGAGAAGTACCTTCAGCAGAAATAGGCTTGTCCCTAGAAACAGATATTGAAGCAGTTCTTTCACTTGAGTTAACAGGCTGTGGTGAAGCAAGAGGTGGTGTAGGAGTATGTACTGATGTAGAATGCTCAGAATGACCAGATTGGTTAGCATGTTCAGAATTAGCAGAACCACTAACTTCATCAACCTCATTCCTAACAGCTTGTGCTACTTCTAACATATAAGCATTAAGAGGTGTATTGTTACCCGAAAACTTAATTCCCTTGTTAGACATAAAGGTAAACACCTTAGGTTGAAGCCTAATAGTGGGTATATAATCCTGAGGTTTAGGGGTCCCTTCAAGTGGTTTTTCTAATAAAAGCTGAACAAATCTGGGGTACATCAAGAAAGGTGATCCAGCCTTAATGTGTGCAATCATACCATCAAGGATCATGTAAGAAAAATTGAATGGCTGATTGGTAACAAGGCCAACTAAGGCAGAAGCTATGGCATGTCCGAATTGATCCCAAGCAGTACTTTTGGGACTTAAGCAATGAAGCAAAACATGAATAAGATATTTCCAATGAGGACCTACCAATGCTTTCTGAAAAGTAATCTTGTTCAAAGGTCCTTCATACCCAATATCTCTCAGTGCATCCCAAACTACTTGCTTAGCAAACAAAACAGTGCCTCCCTGATCATCAAACATCAAGTTCTCCCTGATGGTTGTCTCAGTAATACAAATTGCTCTTCCAACAACTGTGACATGAATAACATCCTCTCCATCTTCTAACTCAGCCCTAGCCATAGCCCAAAACTCTTGTATCCAAGGACCAATAATCTCTGGGTTTACTAAAAGTGAGTAATTGATGGTGGATCCGGTGAGAAAATCAATTATTCGATGAAAGTCAATGTTCTTTTGTGTTTTCTCAAGGTTTGCAATCATATTGTGTTTGGTGATGGTGGGACAGTTTGCCATGGTGAGTATGATTGAAAGAAGAATGATGATCGTGGATGAACTTGGTGGAATTGATGAATTAATACGAGTATGTAAAGATGAAAAAGATATGTGTAAAGAGGGATAATATACAAAGAATCACGGTGAATTAATTACTTTACCGTTATTTTTGGAAGTTATCTTCCCCATATTTTTCGAAAGTTTGTTACCCGTATTTTTGACCGTTGGAACAGTATTCTGACACGTCAGCATATCCTTCAAAACAGCAAGCAATACTTTCCATATAACATGGAGCAGTACTTTCATTAGTTGAGCAAAGCAGTACGTTGACAAAGTACTTTCCATCAAAATATCTATAGCGTTGACTGTTTGACCAAAATATCTGTTGAAAGTCAACCCGAGATAATTAATACGTTCCAAATTAATTCTCCAAAGCTACCAAGGCAAGTAGAATTGAATGAGCATCATTAATATCCCTTATAACTTTCTTGCCTATTAAAGAAACTTTCAACCAATACATCTCTTCATCAACACTTGTAATACACATCACAAAAACCCTAATCAACAACATGAGCCACTTCCCTTTGGTGTACATCTCATCTGATTCTGATGGCTCCACTGATTCAGAAATCAGTTATTACTCTGATTCTGACTTTGACACTGATGCAGGATGGAGTAGGTACTTTCCTCCTGTTGAAGCAAGCTCTACCAACCCAAAACCTAAGAAAAAGGTGTCTGTCCCTGCTCCAGCTTCTTCTTTAGAAAATGAACTCCCACAGGCCTTGACACAGGCTCTTGAGTCAGCCATAAAGAACATGAAGTGGCCTGCTCAAAGGAAACCTGCAAAACCAGAGAGGCCTCCTAAGCAAATACTTGGCCTGGCTTGCCCAAGGAAGCAAGCTTCTTTTGATGACAAAAGAAAGATTGCTCAGAAAGGAAAGCAGAGCTATCAAGGAAAAGGAAAAAGGCCAATGGAGTAGGGTGTGTTGGGTAGGTTAGGTAGGTTTGGTGTAGGGTGTTTGAAGTAGTGCTCTCTTTGTCTTGGTTGGGATCTGTGTCATGTTTGTGTCTGTATCTCTTGGACTGATGAATGTAACCTCTTTATAATAATGAATAAAAGATCTTTTCTTTTGAATGATACATGTAGCCTCCCCTCAAATAATGACTAACTACTAATGCCTCCCCTAAAAAATAGCTTAATTATTAATCATACCAATACTCACTACTAAGAAGGTAAATCTTGAAACATCAAAGCCCTTTGTGAGTAAATCTGCTACATTATCATCTGTATGGACTTTAACCACATTGATAAGCTATGCTCATAGCAATCTCTGATAAAATGATGTCTAATCTGAATGTTCTTTGTTTCGGAATGATAAACTGGATTCTTCACAATACAAATTGTACTCTCATTATCAATGTTGATAGGAGTGTTCTTGAAGTTGAATCCATAATCCAAAAGCTGATTTTGCAACCAAAGTACTTGTGCACAACAACTTGCAGCAGCTACATATTCTGCTTCTGTGGAGGATGTTGCTGCAATTGTTTGCTTTTTGCATTGCCATGAGACTAATCTACTTCCAAGATACTGACATCCTCCAGTTGTTGATCTTCTGTCATAGTTGTCACCAGCATAATCACTATCTGAAAAAGCTTGTAGATGAAAAGGGGACTCTCTAGGATACCACAATCCTAGCTTAGGTTGTTGCCTAAGGTACCTAAAAATTCTCTTAACAGCATTCAAATGTGAAACCTTGGGTTGAACTTGATGTCTTGCACACAAACAAACAGCAAAAGTAATGTCAGGCCTAGATGCAGTTAAGTACATTAGACATCCAATCATAGACCTGTATAGTTTGACATCAACATCTTCTCCATCTTCATCTTTTCCCAAAGGTTTGTTAGCATCAACAGGTGTGGATGCTGGCTTGACAGTTGTGAAGTTGAATCTCTTGAGAATGTCTGCAACATACTTATCTTGACTTATAAAAATTCCACTGCTTGATTGTTGCACTTGAAGTCCCAAGAAGAATGTTAATTCTCCCATTGAGCTCATCTGAAATTCTTTTTGCATAAGATCTTCAAATTCCTTCACCATAGACTGCTTAGTAACACCAAAAATAATATCATCTACATAAACTTGGACAAGCATGATATCCTTTTTATCTCTTTTGATAAACAAAGTCTTGTCAATGGCACCTCTCCTGTAACCATGTTTCAATAGAAAATTGGAGAGTCTTTCATACCATGCTCTAGGAGCTTGATGAAAGTCATACAAAGCCTTGATAACCTTGTAGACTTTGTTTGGATGTGCAGGATCTTCAAAACCAGGAGGTTGTTTAACATAAACTTCCTCTGTGATAGTGCCATAAAGAAAAGCACTTTTAACATCCATCTGATATACAGGAAAGCCCATATAAGATTCAAAAGCCAAAAATAGTCTTATGGCTTCAATCCTTGCCACAGGAGCAAATACTTCATCATAGTCTACTCCTTCTTCTTGTCTATATCCTTGAGCTACTAACCTTGCTTTATTCTTGATTACATTCCCTCTTTCATCTCTTTTCACTCTGAAGACCCATATCTTAGCTTCCATGGATTCTAAAGTCAATTGGTAACCAGCTATCTCAGACCTAGCCCTTCTATAGTTATCTCTTTCTGTTTCATATTCTTTAAGCTTCTTTTGATAAGAATTACTACATTTGGAACATACCTCAGAGATAGTGGATGAACTTGGTGAAGTAGCCATCATAGCAAGCTGAATAGGTTCTTCTTCACTTTCCATGCTCCAATCAAAGCTTCCTAGACCATCTCTTGACTCCAAAGCTTCATATCCAGGTTCCTCATCAAAAGCTGTGCTCCAATCAACCTCTTCCAATGCAACCATAGAATAGGTTACTGGTTCATCATCAAATTCTTTACTCCAATCAACTTCTGACAAGTTTTCTTGAGCAACCAAAGCTTGTGACTTTGGCTCAGCAATAGGGACTTCTTTTCTTTCAACTTTGGGTTTAGGTTGTTCAATCATCCTGTTTGCTTGATACTTTGCAAACTTGCATTCCCTTGCAAAGTGACCAGTTCTTTGACAATTAAAGCATTCAATCTTGGACTTGTCAAATGTTATACCCTGCTTAGCCTTGAAATCAATACCTCTCCCTGTCTTGTTCATAAACTTCTTGATCCTTGCAGCAATCATGGCAACCTGCCATCTTATGTCAATTTCTTCCATAGAATCATCATCAATTTGCATGAGATCTTCTTGATAAGTAATAGGTAGAGTAGCTTGTTAGGCAAAGAATGAGCATAAAACATCATCTGAGTTGGGGGTATGTGATGATGATGAAGTGGTAGTGATCAAAGTTGTACATGGATTATGTGTTTCTGCAACAGTACTTTGGACAGGATAAGCAGTACTTTTAGTGGAAGTACTGCTTCTGTTTTCAGAAGAGACAAAAGCAATGTTGTGAGAACTTGAACCTTTGTTACCCTTCATCTCATGCTCATACACCTTTAGATTGTTGTAAAGATCATCAAAGTCCATAGTGTCTAAACCAGGTTGTCCTCTAATCATGGTAGCAACCACATGCCATGCAGATGGAAAACTCCTCAAGAATTTCAAATTAGCATCTTCAACTGTTACCTCAGCTCCATATAACTTTAGCATGCTGAGTAGATTTTGATATCTATCATAGGCAGAGTCAAGACTTTCTCTATCACCAACAGTGAAGGTTTCAAACTGTTGCTTCAATAGGTTCCTGTGCATCTTCTTGGAAGCATCATTACCTCCAAATCTTGTTTTAATAGCAGCCCATAGTTGTTTTGCATCCTTGGCATCATGAAACTTCAATAAGTGACCATCAGGAATGGCAGAGAGCAGTATGTTGAGAGCCTTGTCTTGATTTCTTTTGGTAGCAGCTGGCAAGGTTGGCTTAGGTGGTGTTGGTTGTCCTGGGATCTCTAATGGTTCTTCAATTATCATATTGCCATTGACAATCACATCCCATAGTGCATGGTCTGTGATGGCAATGTACTGCCTCATCTTCATGGCCCATAAATCATATTCTCCCTTCTTGACAATAGGAATTCTGACAGCAGTGATGGATGGAGCAGGTGCAACATCTGTCGACATCTTTAAGGGTTTGTAGTAGAATCGGTTTAAAAGGTTTTCTTCTTAATCAGAGTTTCCAACACAAGCTCTGATACCACTTGTTGGATCGATATACTCTGACCAAACTACTTTGTAGCTTGTAAGGTTTTAACAATCTTGAATAACTCAAAACAGTTAATATTGAAACACTGATATTACTTTGTAAAGTATGCGGAATCTACTAACACAAAGCTAAGAAGAACTTTGTTTATATTAAAACAACTCTTGGAACCTACTTCTCTAAATACAGATTCACTAACAATCCCTAACTTTACTAAAAATCGTTTTGTGAAACTCTAAGACTCTTAGAAAAACTTCGTACCTCTAATACCATCATAAGGCTCCTTTTATAGGCATAAGGATAACCTTAAGTCGGTTTACAATATTTACTTGAACGACAAGTAATTATCCCTAACTAATTCTAGAATATTCATATAATATTACATAGTAATCCTTTAAACAATATTACACATAAGTCCTTGTTCTTCGAAGTACTTTGAATAGTCTTCAATAATTAGCAGTACTTTGACCTTGAACAGAATGTTGACTTTGAGCAGTACTTTGACATAGCAGTACTTTAATCTTTCCAGCAGTACTTAGATCTTCATATCCCAACAGGAATAAATGGACGATTCATAGCAAAGGGATTGAATGTTTGTTGTTGTGGAGGTTGTTGAGATTGATAATCAAGAGTAGCGGGTCAAAAATTGACGTTTGCTGAGACACCAGTTAACCGAAAATTCGAATCCGGTGTTAATTGCGGGATGTTTTGTTGTAATCGGGATTTTCGGCCTTCTGGTTGTGGTGTTTTCTTAGACATTTTGAATAGAGATAATTATGAGATTTTGTGAATTTGAAGTATGTAAATATGTAGTATTTATAAGTTTGTTAAAAGTTTTTTTTTGTTTTTTGTTTTTTTTTTCAAATGGTTCAATTGCAACGGTTATATATTTTTTCTCTCTTTCGAACGTATACTTTGCAACGGTTAGAAATTAAATGCAAAGGATAGTGTGAGATACAATCGATTGGCTTCACGACCCATTTGTTGTTTTTTCGTTCGGCGATCGAATAGCCACACAAGGGCGACCGAATACGATTCGATCGAGTTGTCGATCGTGGGTATCTTCTGTGAGTAGCCTTATTCTAATGTTGTCAACGACCGAATAATATCAGTTTGTGATCGTTTTATGACAAAGTTCTTTTTCTTCAAACCAATTAAGCTACATATATGAAGGCTGTATTTGGGAAAAGCGCTTATGAGGCTTAAACTTTTAAAATAAGCCGGCTTATAAATAAGCTTTGTTTATCATACAGGCGTATGAAGACTTTTATAAGCTATAAGCCTCCATAAGCCCAATCCCATTGAAAGAGGCTTATAAGGGCTTATACCTAGTCAAATTATTTAAATACCGTTCAAAATATAATGAATTCTCATGCAAAAGTTAAAAATATATCTTAATTTAACTTGATGTATTTTTATGCGATTTTACATTTATAAACTTCAGCTCCAACTAATTCGCTAAGCAGCTTTACAAAATTTTAAACTCCAGCTTTCGGCTTATAATATAAGTCCCAGCCATAGCCTAAGATCCAGGTCCAGCTCTAGCCCCAACCACAGACAATTATGCCAAACATATATATATATATATATATATATATATATATATATATATATATATATATATATATATATATATATATATATATTTTATTAACTATACTCAATTTTCTTGCTTGAGTTGAAGCTTCATTATTTTATTATTATTATTATTATTATTATTATTATTATTATTAATAATATACCCAATCCTCTTGCTTGAGTTGAAGCTTCATTATTTCAAACCATAATCTTTGGGCCAAATCGCACACAAATGTATTACACTTTTGGTTAATTTAAATTTTAGGTATTCAATTTTATTTTTCTCAATTTAATGTATCGAAGTTATATTTTGTATAATATAAGGGTTTTTTGACTTTTCGAAAGTGGTTGTCAGTTATAATTTTAGTCGAAACTAACTTTTAAATGCTTAATTATAAAATTACATCAAATTAATTAAGCATTTCAATTGAAAATGATCGATAAAATTTTTTGAAAAATTGAAAAAACTTTTCATCACACAGAAACTAACTTAAATATCTTAAATTGAGAAATATAAAGTTATACTTAAAATTCAGTTTGACAATAAGATACTCTTTTCCCCAATTTGCCCAGACATTTGATACATAAATTTAGGGTTTTGCTAATAACAATTTTATGGGTTATGGTTAAGCATTTATTAATTAACAAATTAACATTAAATGAACTAATATATTCTATAATTATACATATTTATTCGTTTTAAATATGAAATGTGATGTTAAACATGATATGTTTAGTGTTCATTGATTGTTAATTCTTTTAATTAAAGGATGATTAACTATAATCAATGTTATTGTTAGCAAAACCCATAAATTTATCATAAATAAAGGGTTGTACGCAAGGTTATAAATAACGTGAGGCGTGGTGTGGCGTCATAGCCAAGCCTCAAGCCTTAGCGTGAGGCGTGGCGGCGTGACATTTTTAAGGCGTGAATAAAGGCGGGAGAAATTATTTATAAATTTATAGATTTATATCATATTTCATATACATCGAGTTTACAAAAATGATATACATAAGCAAAATACCAGTAAACCTCAAATACCATGCCCAAATTCCAGTTATTAGTAAATACCATGCCCAAATTCCAGTTATTAGTAAATCCTCTAGACGCCTAAAAAAAGTGTCACGCCATACCCCTTATCGCACCTCATCTCATGCTAAGTCTTCAGACGACGCTTTGGTCTATTACGTGACGTGAAAGTGACGCCTCTTGCCTTTTCGACGCCTTTGCGGTGGCAAGGCACGCTTTTTAGAACCATGGTTGTACGTATACCATAAACAATTTACTACTATTAAAATGCAATTATATCTATATTTAGCCTATATATAGAGAGAAAGTCAACAATGGACGGTTTGAAACTTGGTTTATCTAAGGCAGTAAAGTACATGGTAAGTTGGGTGTTCGATTATTTATTATGTTACAAAAAACAAATATTGATCAACTCTCATGAAAATGAAATACACGGTAGTCTATTGTTTAAAACTAGAATGGCGGTGGCCGGCCGCGTTGCGGCCTGACGGGTTTTTTTGTCGTTTTATTTGATTCAGCGAACTAAACACGTACCATACGTGTGTCAACAAATTCCATTAATGAGAAGCTTTGTATATTCAACCTTGTGCTACACTAAACCTACTGATGCCAGTACCTTTGGCAGTGCAGCAGCCTAATTTGCGTAGTTGATTATCAAAGTCAGTTAATTGCAAGTATGCAATGACAATAAGATATTGACATTTTCTATGCAAGCAAAATAAAATTTACATATAAAGTAAACAATATCAACAACGAAAAATGAACTCATTAACTTTCAGTTAATCATATGATTATAAACACATGATCAGAAGCAAAGATGTGAAGTTATAACTACCAATAGTAAAATACCAGGTGCATAAGAAGAAGATGAAAGCAACCCAACACTGACCACTGTTTGATAATAGAGAATGTTCCAGTGATGATGGCTTTGCTCCCAACCACTGTTGCAAGAATTGCAATTCCAAGAAACGGCCTTCTTATTTTTTCTGTCACGATAATAGTTACACAGTTAGCTTGAATTTCAAGTTAAATATAGAATATAATAGTAATGGAGTACCTACCAGGAACAAATGCATTGAAACTGATTCGGTAATTGGTTTCAATAATTATGAAACAAAAAGAGTTGATGAATTTTGTGGTTTACTCGATTTGATTTGTGAAATATTAACACCCTAACCAACCATGGACTGTGAATAGCCACACTCGCTATGCAAGTATCTGTCTCACCTCTGTGATAGTATGCGTATACCTGTAAAAAAATTTAGAGCTAAGAACATTTGGATGATCTTTCGCAAGGTTCTTTGGTGGATTTCTTGCCTGCTCAGGGTACCTACCGTTGTAACAATCTGAAATGAAAAGTCCACCTTCTTCCAATACTGCATTAATCACAAAACCAAACATCAGATTTCTGGCCAACCTAACCCGACAAAAAACCAAGAATGACCCATTTTGACATGTGAAGAATTATGGAAGTACCTTGGTCATTATTGGAGCAATTTTTATTTTTATTTTATTTTTTTTAATCGAGCTGAACCATGAGTGTCTACAAAAGGAAAAAATAAAATAAGAGGCAAGTAAGTTTTAATACCGACTGGTAAAAAAAATTAAAAAAACAACAACAACAGATGGTATGATCATTTTTCTCTACTTGAGCCTTTCCAAGGCATAAAAAGCTGTTAAAAAACAGCATACAGAGATGTAAAATCTGTGCCCAAACACTGCGTATGTTGTTTTTTACATTGATGCTTGTGGAAATAAACAATGTAAAACAACAGGAAAATAAAAGATGCAAATACCGTGTAACAACAGGTTATCTACTAATCCAGAAACTTCAATTTTGAGTGTAATCTCAAGTAGAAAGAGGAAATAAATGGTACCTATTAATAATCTTATAGGCTTTCTAGCGTATGCGCGATGTGCTAGCACTGGTGCAATTGTTCTAATTGATCCAACGACATCTGCTAACGGAGGAAATCAACGACTTTGACTGCTTAAAACAGAAAGATGCTCAAACATAAGTAACAATAAAATTACATGTAAACATAACATCTCATAATAGCTAATGAAAAGAAAAACAATTCTAGCTTGTTAACCATTAACTGCCACAGGTGCGGAAGCCGCGAAGACAAATCTTCCACCTGAATGGAAGAGATGCAAACACACACACACACACAGACTGTAGATGACAATCTTTTGTCTTTGGATGTAGTTTTGGATGGAAATGACACCCATAAGGATCAGGTATGAAAATATAGCAACGAAACCAAATACCAGCCATGGCTGTAACCACAATTCCGTTCAGGTTGCCCCACCAAGATACCGGTTACTAACTCGGTGAGAAAGTCCTACGATGTAATCGCAGGAAGGTTTTTGCCTCATGTCTCTCCCATCCAACTTAAAGTTTGTTCTTTGTAACTGAAAAAAGGCTAAAAAGCTAAATAAATCAAATAGGAAAAAGATGTATACCATATATGTGAGTTTCCAGATTTGTGTCCTGATGAAAACCTGAATAGCAAGCTGCGTTTTAAGCCTGGTTAGCACCATGTGTAAACTTGAAATAGAGTCATGATATCATTAGAACGAACGTATGATGATTTATTGATTAATGAAGGTGGGATGCACTTATGTGGAATAACCGTCTATATAGTCGCTTATGTGAGTATATGAACTTCAACTTATAAACTTAAATAAGCCATAAGCTCATTAACTCTAAAAAGATGAGGTTATTCTCAGTGGTGTTCGGCAGTAGTTTGTATGAAGGACTTATAAGCCATAAGTTATTTATTTATTTTTATTTTTTGGGGTTTATGAACTTATCAACTTGAGCTAAAGAGCTTGAATAAACTATAAGCTCATAAGCCAGAGAAAGTAAGCTTATGAGCTTATCAAACTTAAACCCAAAAGTAAACTTATCAGTTTTCCAACTAAAAAATGCCATAAACTCAAGAAATAATCTAATGGAAACACTCAGTAATAACCTTTTTAATCATTTTACAGTATAATGTTTTTTTTACAACATATACTTCAAATGGTCATAAAAACGGCAACTTGGTAACAAATATATAAAATTTACAGCATATAAAATTTTGGGCCTACTTTTGAATATAATCCAAACAACGCAACCAAAAAATTCATAAAAGTTGGAAAAATAGTTACCTTAATTAGTTCTTTGGTTTTTCCTTATGAATATATGAGTGCCGGCCACCACCATCTGCACCGCCGTACTGGAACAAAGAAAATCAATCAAGAAACAATCTTTATGAAAATAAAAATACCCAGTACGGCAGTACATAAAACAAAAAATATACCCAGTACCGCCGTAGATCGGATCAGGTGTTCTTTGCTATGGAGGATTTGTTGTAAACCCTAGCAATGCGCCATCTGAATATCTGCTTTGATTGTGTGTGTATGTATGTGTGTGAGATTTAGGATTGTATATCTCGAGAATCTTCCACCGGTAACCGCCTTAGTATACGAGGATGTAGGCGGGCCAAAGCAAGCGGTTGTGGATCAGTGGTGTTGGATCAGAGGTGGCCCAAAAAAAAGGCGGGAAAAGCCCGCACCAAAACGACGTCGCCCCTGAGCTAAATTAATAATACTTATAATTTTATGAGTTTGTTGACCACAAGCCCATGAAAACCAAGTTGAAGCAAAAACAAGAAACCGTCAAGACTATGATTTATGACTAACTACTATCAATACAAAATCATGTTTTTTTTTTGTTGCATTTATGTATTTTTTAATTTCAGAATACAATGCATCTATTTACTTTTATCCAAATAGAAGTGCAATGAGACTCCAGTGTATGATTTGTGTCCATATCATGAGTTTTCTTACAATGTTTCGTTTCACAAATAAATTCTTAATCACTTATTTTTGTCTCTAACTCCGATTAGTAGTAATGTATTGTGTTGGAATTGTTTTTAGTTTTCGTATAAAAGGCTATTATGAATAAACAAAGTTAACTAAACACTAAAAAAGATACTTAAAATTTAAATTTAAATCAAAATTCCAAATCTTAATCCTAAACCTATTTACGAACCAAACGGGCCCTAAATATTAAAAGTCAATGCAAGATAGAGGTTTGGGTTGAGTATAAATAAATTTCGGGTTGGGTTTGGGTGGACCCATCTAACCGTTTACTCCTTTCGTCCATATTAAATGTCATGTTTGACTTTTAAAGTCTTTCTTTCTCAACTTTAACATTAAATATTTGTGTTTATGTAATACAATACTTGATACAAAATATATGAATACATTAAGTTTTAAATCTATTTTTATTGCGTATATTTTTATCAAATACTATATAACACAAGCAAAAATATTAAAAGTTAAAGTTGATAAAGAAAGACTTAAAAAGTCAAACATGGACATTTAATATGAGACGGATGGAGTATTAAATATGTCAGGTTCGGGTTGGGAATAAATTAAATGGGTCGATCCACCACCCAGTTAATTTTTTTTTTCTTAAATTATAAATTATTTATATTTTATTATACGGGTTAAATGGGTTAAACGGGTCGACCCGCAAACCCATTTAACATATTTAATTCGTGTAATGTGCCGACTTTTGTATATAAAATGGGTCAACCTGAAACCCGTTTTACCTATTCAACCTATGTAACCTGGCAACCCAAGTATATATACAGGTTAAATGGGTCAGGTTCGAGTTATGTGTAAACAAGTTAGGGTTGACATAGCTGACCGGATAATTTAAATGGGTCAGGTTCGAGTTGAGGATTTCTGACCCGCCAACCTATCAACCCGAACCCGACCCGAATTACCACCCATACTGCAATGGTCCAAAATTGGACCATACCAAAACTAACAAGACCTCAAATGTAGAAATACGGTCATGAATTTAGATCACTTTGATCCAGTTAACTGTGAACCAAACTCATTTTAAGCTCAAATTTTCACCTAAACAACATTTTGTCATTTAGATAGAAGCAAAATGACATCTGAAATGAGAATGAACCCAACAACAAAATTTCAGTCATTTCGAGACGTATACTTAAATCGCATTAAACCTTGCTTTATAAACCTTGCATTAAACCTTGCTTTATTAGGTTAGGACTTAATCAAGTTTTCCGATTTTTCAATGAGTTTATAAAAACATAGTTTATCATGTTATGTATTTCATGGAGGGATAGAACGGCTTTTTGATGTGAAATCCTTACTCAATGGAAGTTAATAAAAGATACGTAGTAGTTTTCAAAACTGTCTTTAAAATATCGATACAAGCATTAACCATTTATACATGTAAGAGTATCCGTCATGATAAACTTTTTGAAAAAAATTATAAAATGACATATCAAATATTTTTAAACCTTTTAATATTTTAAATCAATTCACTGTAGTATAAACTTTAACAACTTCATAAAACGTCTTATATAACACATGCATTAAATGTATGAAAATTGTAAACAAGTTCAAGAGTTAAGACATCTTCATGATACATACATAAAATTAGGGTGCGTTTGGTTTGTAAGTGGGATTGAATTGGATTCGGATTTGGAAAAGATTTGAAAGAAAAGAATGAGAGAGAAAATTAATTGATGTTTAAATTATATATATATTTTAATAAGTTTTATGTATTTGTTTGAAATAAAAATAATAAGAAATAAAAAAAAGAATAAATAATATGTGGTTGACAAAATTCTATCAAATAAAAAAAAGTTTTTGATTGGTTAGAATCATAAAAACCCACCACCCTATGGTGGAATGAGATCTATCATTTTTTTCATTCATTCATTCCTATTTGTGAGCCCCAAATAACAACCAAACAAAGAATTCATCTTTTTTTTAGGTGAACCCATACCAATCCCATCAACCAAACATCACTTTAGCGTCAACTATTGTTGAAATGAAATATAAACTGTTTTAGCATTTTTAAACCTTTTCATAAACCAACCATAGTTGATGCCTTAAGAATAATCACATTGCCACTGAATTTAACAAGTAATAGGTATATACCCTAAGCAATAATAGTTTTTGTTTATTTAAATCTAGTCTTAAAGCCTTTATCGTTTATTTTATTCTGTTTAAATTCTAATCTGACTCGTAATAATTTCAACATAATATATTTTCTTCCGGTCTCAAAATAAAAATTTACGTTACTACAATTGTTTCTTTTTAAAGTAAGTGATCATTTATAATTACAATTAATCAAAGTGTATCGTTGTATTCCCATCAAAGTTATTTATTTATTTATTTTGTGGAGATTGATGCTTAACATGCTTCCTATTAGGGTGAACTTGGATAGGAAAGGTATTGACGTCGCCTTGGCCTTGTGCCCCATCTGTTGTGAGGACGTTGAAACCGTTAATCACATCTTCTTCTCTTGTGAGATGGCCAAGGATCTATGGACTTTGTTGGCTACATGGTGGGAGCTAGACATTCCTGTTTGTGCTAATTTTCTAGAATGGATTACGTGGCTTGATTCCATGCATCTAACTTCTAAGGCGAAGCTTTTTTTGAAGGGGTAGGGGACTCTCTTGTGGTCTATTTGGAGTTTTCGTAATAGGAGTTGGAACATTACTAATAATGTTTTGTTGTATTTTTATAGTGACCCACGAAATGGATATTAGTGACAGTTTTTCAGTCACAAAACTGTTGCTAATTAACCATCATTATGGTAAAGATGCGCCTAATCGAATTGGTGATGGCTATATCTATTAAAAATGCATCAATGATCGAACCATCGCGACTGTTTGAATAGGTTTCAGTTAGTGACGATTTTTATGTCGCTAGGTCGTCGCTAATACAACGTTAAATAAAATTCCTGATAAGAAGAGTGACAAATCTCGATATCAATTATAGAAAGGAAAGCAACCTTCTTATAAAAGGATGAAAGTGTGGAGTTGTTTGGCAAATGTTCCAATACCTTTACCAAAGAGAACCAAACTTGGACAAAAAATAGTTTATTGTGTTTATCTTGGTTCGACAAAGAATAGTGCTGCTTATAGGTTCCTGGTTTACAAATCCAATGTAGAAGATATAAGCAACAACACATTTATAGAACCTGCTGAAGCAGAATTCTTTGAGAATACCTTTCCTTATAAGGATAAAGAGAAACAAATCTCAAATCCAAGGAAAAGAGTATTAGATGATCAGTTGTCTCAAGAACAAAGAGACAACAATTCTGGCGTGCAAAAGTCTCTAAAGACTTTGGACTAGATTATATGACCTATATTGTGAATGAAGAACTACAAACATATAAGGCTGCTATGGAGTCATCAGAAGCACTTTATTGGAAAGAGGCTATTCAAAGCGAAATAGACTCAATTGTGCATAACAATACATGGAAATTGGTTGATCTACTTTCGGGACATAAACTAATAGGCCATAAGTGGATCTTCAAAAATAACTAAGACCTGATGGTACTATAGAGAAGTATAAGGCTCGTTTAGTAGCCAAAGGATACCGTAAAAAAGAAGGTCGAGATATCTTGAACACTTATTCACCGGTTACAAGGATAACCTCTATAAGAACGTTATGGCTATAGCAACAATTCACAACCTGATTATATATCAAATGGATGTGAAAACTACGTTCTTAAATGGTGAATAGATGAAGAAATCTACATGCAAGGGGTTTGTTGTCAAAGGTCAAGAGCATAAGGTATGTAAATTGGTTAAATCTCTTTATGAACTTAAACAAGCTCCAAAGCAATGGCATGAGAATTTTGATAACACTCTATTACCAAACGGCTATCAGATAAACGAATGTGATAAGTGTGTCTATGTTAAACAATAAAAAAAATGCATTTGTCATTATTTGTTTATATGTGGATGATATGTTGATCATGGGAACAAATATGGATGTTATAAACCAAACCAAGAAAATGCGTCATTCTTCATTTGATATGAAAGACATGGGAGAAGCATATATCATTCTTGGTATAAGAATTCAAAAGAATTCTAATGGATACATCCTAACCCAATCTCATTAGATTGAGAAGACCCTTAAGAAGTTTGGGCACTATGATGATAGACCAGTTGTAACTCCCTTTGATCCTAAAGTTCAATTAAAGAAGAACAAAGGACAAAGCGTATCTCAGTTACAATATACACAAGTACTAGGAAGCTTGATGTATATAATGAAATGTACTCGACCAGATTTGGCATACAGTGTAAGTCGACTTAGTCGATACTCACACAACCCTAAAAGAGATCATTGGGATGCACTAGTTAGAGTGCTTCAATATCTTAAGCATACAATGACTTATAGGTTACACTACACTAAATATCCTCCCGTGTTAGAAGGATTTTGTGATGCCAATTGGATTTCCAACCATAATGAAAGAAAGTCCACAAGTGGCTATGTATTTACACTTGGAGAGGCTGCTGTATCATGGAAATCGTATAAGCAAACTGTGAATACCAGATCAACCATGGAAGCAGAATTTGTAGCCTTAGACAAAGCTGTTGAAGAAGCACAATGGCTTAAAAGCTTTCTAGAGGGTATTCCCTTGTTGCCAAAACCTGTGACTGCTGTGTGTATACATTGTGATAGCATGGCTGCTCTTACCAAAGCAAAGAATCAAATAAATAACGGCAAGTCAAGACATATAAGACGTCGCCACAATACGATAAACGACTTGTTAAGAAATGGAATCATTCCATTGACTACGTTAAGTCAAAGGAAAATTTAGCAAATCCTTTGACAAAAGGCCTTTGTAGAGAACAAGTCATATTTACATCGAGGGGTATAGGCTTAAAGCCAACACAATGAGTGACTACTCAGCGGAAACCTAACCTAGCAAAATTGGAGATCCCATGGTCTAGGTTTAATAGGAAAACTAGTTAAGGAAAACTCAAAAGTACTAACACACAGGTATGCCCATTCCTATGATGAATTTTGTGTGTTTTTCGTTGATGATTAAGGGCTAAATTTTAATTCTTAATAATGCTAATGGCTTTTACAGTGGAATACTACGGAATATTCTTGATTGGCATTACCTATACGAGATTGATGCGTGGTCGCATATTTAGGAACCAAATGACTAAGTTCTCTAAAATCCTCATGAATAAGGATATGTTCACGACCGAAATGAACACAACAATAAGAATATGTTATTGCATAAATATGATATGTGTGATACTTATTGTCTCGATTTACTACAAAACGTGGCTAGTTCAAGACTTATATTCACTATCCACAAAGTAGATGCGATATGTACTCACTAGGATATATTCACATCCAAAAGACACCTAATCTGATGCATGCCATATTATATTTGATGGAAATAGAATAGTAAGTAATTGTCTTCTTTTCTATTCAAATGTTGTGTATTATTGGTGTTTGAATAGAAAATGTGAGTTATTGTTGGAACATTACTAATAATGTTTTGTTGTATTTTTATAGTGACCCACAAAATGGATATTAGTAACATATTTTATCTCACAAAACCGTTGCTAATAAACCACCATTATGGTAAAGACGCGCCTAATCGAATTGGTGACAATTATATCTATTAAAAAGGCATCAATGATCGAACCATCACGACTGTTTGAATATGTTTCAGTTAGCGATGGTTTTTCTGTCGCTAAGTCATCGCTAATAGCAGTTTTTTGTGAACCATTGTGACTGTTACGAAAAGAGGTGTCTCTAAGGCCATTTGAAGGGGTATTGTGACTGTTTTGAAGGGTCACCATGTGCCTCCATATAGAGGATGAATTTGCCACTTTGGAATCATCAAAAACACACAAATCTCATCCATCTCCATCATGAAAACATATCAGATTCGCTAGATTTAAGTTTCATACTTGATTTGATTGTTGTATCCTCAAAACAGTCGTACCAATTATGGTGAAATTCTGCTTTAGGACACTGCTAATAGTAGGTCTCAACCACGTTGTTGTAATCTTTCGATTTCTATATTAAAAACTTTGTATTACGATTTGTAAATTCCTAATAATAGGTTGGTCCTCTCGGTTCCCTCTCCTAAAAAGGCAGTCTTATGAGATTCTATTGTGTCTCAATCGTTTCTTTAGATTTCATCTAGAAATCGCAAGTATAACTTTAGTTGGGTGGATTGGATTCATAATACTTTAGTTTTCATTGTTTCTATGTAACTTGTTCTAGTTTTTGCTAGTTTTTAATAATAAGCCGCCATTAAAAAAAAAAAAAAAAAAAAAAAAAAAAAAAAAAAAAAAACCCTAAATTCCTACTTTTTCGTAAACTTTTGCACATTTTATAAATGAACAATTTACTGAAAAACAATCTATACTACATTAAAATAGTTGTCCTAAATGCTCCCTTTTAGCTGTCGCGAGAAGTGAAGCAAACTCGACCAAAGGACAAGTCTGTTCCTCCTTTCGTTTTATGTTCCCGATTCATGTTCACATATAAAAGCATCAATTTTATATTGAATTATTGAAAATTTAGCACATTAAAATTACTAAACTATCTTTTATGTTGAAATTAAACCTAAAAATACAAAATTTGTCACTGCTTTGTAACACGTAAGGCTAAGCATCGCAGACCCCAAAATCGACCGGACCAAGAAAATTGATTGGACCGAGAAAATCGACCGGACCGACACAACTCGACCGAACCGAAGGACAACGGTCCGGTCTCGGTTCCAACTTTTTTCTTATTTCGATCTCGTGCTGATCCAGTCCGGTCCGGTCTAACGTACAAACGACCATTATGCCTTTTTGGACCGGACTAATCGAAAAACTGAACCGGACCAAACCTCTGTCTAAGGTTTTGGGCTAAATCGGTCTCGGCCCGGCCTATGGCTAGTGCGGTCCCGTCTTAGCCTGATGCTCACCTACTAAAACTCGTGTACAAGGCTTTGCTTTAATATACTATCATGATAAGATTAAACTACGCTAATTCTTTTTAAAACATCATCTTGGTAGTCTTTATTTATGTAAAATTCTTAGGGAACCACATAGAGATTAAAACAAAGAACCAAAAGATCGCTTTCTTACAAACTATGCCCATTTTTATCTCTCTCATCAATTAAAACAAAACCATTTTCGAAAAATAAAAAATAAAAAATCAGTTTGATCCACAATTTATCTTGTTCTGCACTTTTTTCCTAATTTATTATATTCTTGTTCTTCAAGTTTCAAGAAAACCCTTTTGTAAGTATTCTTTTCCCATTTCATTTTTCCAATTTATGCACCAAAAATTATACCTTTTTTCATTTTTTTGGTGAATCTTGTTTATGAATGCTATGTGGGTCTTGTAGATCATACCCAAATCTTGTTATATTTTCTTGTCTTGATTTTTGGTTTTTATTGACTATTTTGATGATTTAAAGATACCCTTTTATGTAAACATGTGTTATTTAATGTCATTTTTTATAAAAGTTGAATCTTGATTAGTATTTTTAAGGAAAGGTTTAAAGATTTGTGTTTTTTTGGGTACCCTTTTGATTATTGGATTTGTATTTTTGATGTCTTGCAGGAAAAGTTAATTTGCAAAGATTTGGTTGGTTTAAGCTTAAGTTATATTTGGGAATTTGTTGTTGTTTAAAAGTTGGGGTTTTTGATAGTTATCGTGATATTTGTTATTGATTAGGAGCATTTGATTTAGGAAGTGAAGAGGGTTTGGTGGTTTAGTGTTGGGTTGTTAAGAAAGTTGTAGCTTTTTGTAAAAGTGATGTTCAAACAGATACTTAATCGGCTTCCTAAAAAGGGACATAAGTCGCATGATAAGGATGGAGGAAATTCTAATTCGTCGAATACGTCAACTAGTTCAAAAGCTAGTAAAGATGTAGGAGATGCTAGAACTAGTAATTCAAGTTCCTCATCTGGTCATGTGCCGATTGTTCAAATTTCGAACAATAAGGTTTTACAATCTCAGAATTCGAAGTTGAATGGAAGTTCGATAGTTTCCAACACGTATGAAGCCTTGCCTGGCTTTAAAGATGTTCCGAATTCTGAAAAACAGAATTTGTTTATTCGGAAGTTGAATTTGTGTTGTGTCGTGTTTGACTTTACTGACCCGACAAGGAATGTGAAAGAAAAAGAGATCAAACGACAGACGTTGGTTGAACTTGTAGATTATGTTACTTCTGCAAATGGGAAGTTTCCTGAAATTGTTATGCAAGAAATTGTGAAGATGGTGTCGGTGAATATCTTTCGTAAGCTTACTCCTCAACCTCGAGAAAACAAAGTTTTAGAAACTTTCGACGGGGAAGAAGAAGAACCTTGTATGGATCCATCATGGCCTCATTTACAGTTAGTCTATGAATTTATTCTAAGATTCGTAGCATCACCAGAAACCGATGCCAAACTTGCTAAACGTTACATTGACCACGCGTTTGTTTTAAAGTGGTTAGATTTGTTTGACTCAGAGGATCCACGAGAGCGTGAGTATTTGAAGTTTGTTCTTCATAGAATGTATGGAAAGTTTATGGTTCACCGCCCGTTTATCAGAAAAGCAATCAACAACATATTCTTCCGTTTTGTTTTTGAAACCGAAAAACATAATGGGATCGCTGAATTGTTGGAGATATTGGGTAGTATTATCAATGGGTTTGCTTTACCATTGAAGGAAGAACACAAGTTGTTTCTTGTCAGGGCGTTGATACCACTTCATAAGCCTAAATGCATACCGATGTATCATCAACAGATATCTTATTGCATTACTCAGTTTGTGGAGAAAGATTTTAAGCTTGCAGATACGGTTATTAGGGGGTTGCTGAAGTATTGGCCGATTACAAATAGTTCAAAAGAAGTGATGTTCCTGAGTGAGCTCGAGGAAGTTTTGGAAGCAACTCAGCCTCCTGAGTTTCAAAGATGTATGGTGCCATTATTTCGCCAGATTGCTCGTTGCTTGAGCAGTTCACACTTTCAGGTATCTTTCTTGACTGCTAAAAAGAACCATGTTTAAACTATTACTATTGCTATATAGTCTTTATTAAAATAGAAAATTCTTTAATTTGTGACAAGATTTACATTTTGACATAGGTGCTATATAGCCTTTATTAGGTTTTTTCTTTCGGTTTAAAGAAAGTTTCAACTATATAAACTTGTGTTGAGATGCCTTAGTTTTCGATAATGATTTACATCTTGATGACTGTGAATGTTGATAAGGATACTTTTAGCTCTAAAAATGTCATTGGATTCTCATGGTTTAGGAAAGTTTCAAGAGCAATATCAAACTACAAAGTAGTGCTTGCACACTAGTTTTCTTGATTATTGTATTTGATAATTATTTGTGATATTTGATTAGAAGAATTTAGTAACGTTTTAATTAAGGATACCTTAATGATGAGAAAGCAGAGGCATCTTTTAGATCCGAAAGAACCATTCTAAGTAATCTGTAATGATTATGATGGGAAGGCAGTATAGCAAGATAGTTTCAACTTTCAACGTTAGAACTTTGTAATAGGAATTGTGACGCTTATTGAACATCCTAGAAGCCGCGGTTTGGTTACTTAAGCTACCTAGTTTTCCATGATATTTGATTTCGATAGCTACTCTAAAATGACGTTGTTTAGTTAGCATTTGCCTTTGGGGGACATATGATGAATAGAAGGATGTTTTTTAGTGTAGTGTCATTTTAAACATAGTGTTTAAAAGTGATTATACAGTTTGACTAAGCAAGAGGAATTGTGTGGATTTAAATCATTATTATATGTTTAATTGCGATGATTATAATGGTTAGGCGAGTAATTTAAATATAAAAGCTTTCTAAAATTTGTAAACGTTTCAGTTCTCATGAAACATTCAAGAAATGAACATGTTGCAACTTTGGTGTAACTGAGGGACTACTAAATACAAGAAATGGAGCTTTTTTGTCATTTTATCTAATAACTTTGCCAAAAATGTAATGAGGTTCCAATCTTTTTGGACATTAATCGTTTATCCTTCGTGGGTTATGTCTATATGGCGATGCACCTTTAAATAGCAACAAAAAGTGCCTTTCTATTAAAGTGACGAATATTAATTTGCAACAGCATTTATGTCGATTTTTTATGACTTAAACTCTCAAAGTATTTGCTTTGCCAAAAAAATATTATATTCTTTTGATGATGCCTATTGCTGATATTAAGGATTGCTAGGATTTGTCTTATCCATGTCAAACACTAGTACCCTTAGTTTTAAATTGCATGCGGCGATCCGTTGCGCTCGAGTCCAAAAGACCGATGCGTGATGCGGTTGCGAGCGCATCACGTACGCGCGGCGATAGGTAATAAATAAAAAATATATAAAACTTCTACTTAAATTACTCTACAAGTAAATGATTAAATATGGAATAAGTGATGTGCATAGTGATATTACTTAATGTTATACACCAAATATGTCAAGTTGTCAACTTAATGGTTTGACCAGAAACAAAAAGTCAACTTAAACCATAAAAGTCAAAATTAAAACTGTTGCGAAGTGATGCGTCCATTGCGTACGATGCGAGCAATACACTGTTGCGATGTGATGCGTTCGCATTAGGCCGCATCCTGGAACAACCTCGCATCGGGTTTCGCGTTGCGTTTTTTCAAACACATCAATCTGATGCGCGATGCGAGCGCAACATTGCGTGCAATTTTAAACCACCTAACTCCAATTTTAGTTTACATCTACATGTGTGTATGAAGTTTCAGACATAAGGATAGACAAAACATAATCTATGTTGTACAATTGTGTGTGACGTTTCAGACACAAGGATAGACAAAACATATTCTATGTTATACAATTGTGTATGACGATTCAGACACAAACATAATCTAAGTTATGTGATTGTGTATGATGTTTCAGACATAATGATAGACAAAACCTAATCTGAGTTATCTGATTGTGTATGACGTTTCAGACATAATGATAGACAAAACCTAATCTAAGTTATATGATTGTGTATGACGTATTGACGTTTCATACATAATGATAAAAAGACAAAGCCTAATCTAAGTTATACGATTGCGTATGACATTTCAGACATAATGATAAAAACATAATCTAAGTTATAAAATTGTGTATGACGTTTCAGACATAAGGATAAGTTATACAATTGTGTATGATGTTTCAGACATAAGGATAGACAAAACATTATCTAAGTTATATGATTGTGTATGACGTTTCAGACATAAGGATAGACAAAACACAATCTAAGTTATACGATTGTGTATGAGGTTTCAGACATAAGGATAGACAAAACATAATCTAAGTTTTACGATTTTGTATGACGTTTCAGACATAATGATAGACAAAACCTAATCTAAGTTATACAAGTGTGTATGACGTTTCAGACATAAGGATAAGTTATACGATTGTGTATGACGTTTAATACATAAAGATAGAAAAAACATAATCTGAGTTATACAAGTGTGTCTGACATTTGTATGAAAGAGAGTTTGATTGAAACTTTCTGGAACAGAATGAATCTCTTTACTTTAAGTCATAAGCTGAAGTTTAAATAATATGTATAATACTTTTGAGCAATACATCAGCATTCTTATCAATTGATACTTTCTAAAAAGGAAATTTTTTTAGTGCTAATGAAAGATCCTTGAAATGAACGAGTTGCCACTTTGGTGTAGAGCTTTATTTTGCTCATTTATTTATTAACTTTGCCAAATTGTAATGAAGGTCCAATCTTTTAGGACATTAAACGTCTTCTGTTCGTGCTCCCTGATTATATGGTGAATTACTTACGAATAGCAGCAAAAAGTACCAATTTTTTCGTCAAGAAGTTGAGATTATAATCATTTCTTGAATATGCAGGTGGCAGAAAGAGCATTATTTCTCTGGAACAATGATCATATTGAAAACCTAATCAGACAGAACCGTGAAGTGATATTACCAATCATATATCCAGCATTGGAAAGAAACACAAAGACCCACTGGAACCAAGCTGTACACAGTTTGACTTTCAATGTCAGAAAGATATTTTCTGATGCAGACCCACAGCTCTTTGAAGAATGCTCGAAAAAGTTCAAAGAAGATGAGTTGAAAAAAGACGAAATCAAAACCAAACGAGAAGCCATATGGAAACGCCTTGAAGATGTGGCGGCTCAGCGTTCCAATGATGGTTATGAACCTATGGTTATATCTCAGAAGGAAATTGCGACCCATGTTACATCTGGCGAGAACATGAGCCTTTAGAAAATCTGTCATTGGGTTCCTGTTGCTACTTTAGGTTGATTTGATACATGCGGTGAAGGAAACAAATTTGTTCTACTGGTTAAGGAAATGTTGATGGTGACAGTAGTATGATTTTAATGCTGCGAATTCGTGTAAATACAATTTGGTCCGTTTGACATTGTTTGTTTTTAGGTAATGAGGGTTAAATGCCACGCCGTGCTGCGGGTGATTGTAAACGCCGCATTTTGTTACATATCTATAAAGCTTTGATCTTTTGTTAATTTGATTGCAGACTTTCACAAAAAGCACATAAGATATTATTATTATTAGCTTTTATATTCTTTATTCAATTAATCACTTGTTATTATCAAGGGATAATTCCATACATATACACATTGCTAATATACGATATTTCAATCTATCTTTTAACTTTCACCAGAAATAAGAATTAAAAATCGTGTTGTTTATTTATTTTATTTTTTACTCTTGAAGTTTGGTTTATCACTTGGCCAAGTAAATAAAATATGAAAGATGACCGAATCATATACAACCTATTTATAAATTTGTAGCATTCAAAATTCACTAATTTTGGTAATTAAAAGCAAATTTAGAATTATAGACTTATAAGATGAAAATTTGAAATCTAACGTCATGCTATCTAAAAATAGAGGAATGATGCAACCACAAATAAACTTTTGATGCAACCACAAAATAAACATGAAAACAAACATTTTTTTTTTCTTTCTATTTTTATATATATATTAGACAAGATACGAATTGAACATATTTTTTAATCAGAGCAAATAGCTCAATATTGATATCACAGTTACAAAATATCTACTAAACACTGCTAAATTCTTATATCCCCGTATATTAAACTAATATTTTTAGAATAAATTTAATTCATGTGTAAACTTCGGGATCACACGGAACTTATTAGTAGCATAGAAAATAAAATAAGATGAAGTATTATCTTCTGTTTTTATATGGATTTTCTTAAATGTCATCAATCCACTCCAAAATTAATACTTTCTCCATCCTTAAATAATTGTCTTTTGTGTAAAATTACACAGTTTAAAAAAGTCAAATTTATTTTATTTTATTTTTTTACAAATTGAAAGTTTTACTTTTAATTAATTAATTGTTGTTTTTTATAAAGTTTGTAATAAGCGTATCTGGTGAAGGTAATATGTAGGGATGGCAACGGGGCGGGGAATATCGGGGATTGTACTTACCATCCCCATCCCCATTTTACACTCTCCATCCCCGTCCCCATCCTCATTGGGGAATTGCTTTACATCCCCATCCTCATCCCCATCCCCAATGGGGATCAGGGATCCCCGCGGGGATTCGAGAATTCTCCACCGTTATGATATAACATAAAAATTTCATCAAATCGTCGAAAATATAAAGAATTTTGACTCATAAAGTACCTCAACAAACGTACAGCGCACATAGTTATATTAATTATAATTTAAATTCAACTTTAAAGCATCGTAAACATTGTAACATCAAAGATAATATAAAAACAATATGAATCATATCTGTGTATTAGGACAAAATAGTTAAGTAGCATGTAATTATTAGTTCTACTTCTAAATCTAAATGTGTTTGATCCTATAAATATCACATATGCATATAAACATACATGTCGATACTCATAAACATATGTACATGTACATATACAAGTTAATCGAGTATGGATAAAACATATAATTTTTAATTAATTATACACTAAAAAGATCGGGATCGGGGCCGGGTTCGGGGATTTATGTTATCCCCATCCCCGGTTTAATATTTCAGGGGATTCCCTATCCCCGTCCCCATCTCCGGTCAACTCGGAGATTTCTCAGTCAAATCGAGTTTGAGGATCAAGTCTCCATCAGGTACGGATTTTTGTGCCGTCCCTAATAATATGGTATTCATCATCAAACTTTTATAGTATTTTGACATTTTACAATTATAGAACGGTACCCACACAATGCGGCGGCGAGTACCTGTGACTATATTTTGCATTATTAGGTTATTCGGTTACACATTTATTTGTTTTTATGCTTTATAAGTAGAGATGATTGAGATGATTAAGCCAAATAATTTTAGTTTGAACAACCAACCGCTTCCTAACAAACTTCCTAACCAACTTGCTTCCTAACATATTAATTTCAAAATCTTTCCATAATAAGCAAGAAAAAAGTCTGAATTTTAAGTCTTTCTAATTATAGAATAGTATCAAATACATTATATAGTAGTATAGATATAGATATCGGGAAGGAAGGGAGGGGTTAATACATGTGAGACATAAATGTTTACATTTAATATAAAACAATATTACAGATAGAGAACAAAATAAAATGAATGAAAATTAAAGTTGAACTATGTATAGAATTTTTTGTTGTAGTAGTATTGATGTCAAAGAGCTTGACATCACTTTCCATTATCGTAATTAAAACCTGAGAAAACTCCATCCTTATAACAAAGCACACCTAGTTTCCTCTTCCAATCTGGATCACCAACTCATCAAACGCTTTCTTTAGTTTCGATTACCAAAACCCGATTGATAGCATGTCGAACCCAAGAAACAACATGAACATGCAGCAGTCGTTTCAGGCACGCATGCTGAACTGTCTAGCTTTTATAACTACAGGAACATGCTACTACGGAAAATTCTGCCATTATAAGCATCCGAGCCCTGAAGAAGTTGAGGTATATAATTCATCGATCTCTCGGTTTGACCTTTAATTTCTCGCGCTTTCAAATTTTAAATATCTAATAAAAACACTATGAATACCATGGTTTGATATGGATATAATTTTCTTAAGACACATATACATGGTTCTTTAGATCTTTTCTTGGATGTTCATTATTAATTCATATCTTTGGTTTTTCATGTGAAGGCGGATCGTCAGAGAGGAGTGTCTGAGCCATCTTCAACCCCATGCAAGGTATATACTTTACAGATTTGTGATTTTGATTTTGATAAGTTTGTGAATTAATGTGTTTAGGTTTTTACAGTTTATCTAGGTTGATATGTAATTAAAACTAAAACAAGCGAAAAAAGTGGTAAAATGAATGGATTAATTAGCAATGAACGATCTCAGATCTTCACTAAGATATGATAGATCATAGTTTTATTTTTTTAGTACAGATCTTTTTACAACAACCATTTTAAGAACATGCATGGTTATAGTGTGGATGTTATTTTTAGTACAACTTTAATTGGTGTGCTATATCAATATTTGTGAATAATTACATTAACAAATTCTCAATTTAAGCTCGATCGTTGGATTAGTTAAGATTTGGTTAGTTGGATTAATGAGTGTTATAAAGGTTTGTGTCAATTTATGGACTAAAGTAGAAAATTGTACTTTCTTTAATTTTCTTAAAGCTCTCTTAAATAACATTTGACATAAAATTAAATGGCCTTGACCTTCTTAAGTAAAAGAATTAAGAGTATATATTATTACTCTTTATTTTTATCGGCTTGGGTCAAAATGTGAATCTTGTTCTTAAGTAAAATAGGGTTAGTCGGCTCGCAATGTTAAGTCGGAACCCAGGTATTTAAAAAAAAAAAAAAAAGAAAAAAAAAATTACAAAGAATGAAATGCAAGTATCTGCCTTATATATAGATGGTAGTCTTGTGCGTAAATGGTACTCCGTAGATAAGATAAAAAAAAAAAAATAAGCCGATACTTATATTTTAATAGATCTGATATCAACAACGATGATTTTCAAGGTGCTATATCAGTAACCTCATGTCACCTTGAAGAATATGTGCTTGTGTCGAATGAGTTCCATAATATTAGAAATTTCCAAAGTGCTATTGTATAGAGTAAACTTTGAATTGGATTATGTTGCTTATGACTGATATTGTTGTCGGGATTTCCTAAAAGAAGAGGCCAACAATGGGAACTTGAAAGGCTTGACATGCTAAAGTAGTATGCGATGAGCTCTATATTCTAAAGAACTGAATATTTTCATATATATAAATAAGCTCATTTTATTCTAGAGAACTAAATTCAATTAATTGTTAAGTAATCTAGTATAAATTTTGAAGTATGATTCTGACACTATACATCCGACCGTAAACATTAGTTTGATCATTATACGTGATGATGCAGTTTTTCCTTGCTGGGTTCTGCAAGTATGGTGCAGCCTGCCGATTTTCGCACTCACTACCAAATCTCCAGTTGCATTTTAATGTTTTGGGCCTTCCAAAACGTTTGGTAATTAGTTTCTTTATCAGCTTTTTTGTAATTTTTCTTTGACTTTTTTCCTAACGACGTACAATGAAAGCGGAATAACACATTGTGAACTATGAAAATACACACACCGGGTCTTTGAGTATTACGTCTTAAATCTAAAACTATTAGATTCAGGAATGTGTTTAAATAAACTTGGAACAAAAAATCTATGCTTTATTTATATATCTAGTGCAATGCAGTTGATGATGGGGATATTATTTTCTTAAACAGGGCGTGAACACATGCTCTTTCTATATGCGTAATGGTAGCTGTGGCTTTGGAGTAGCCTGCAAATACGATCATCCGGAACCTGTTATCCAGTACCCGCATCAAGGGTATGGTTCATATGTTGCTGTTGAAGCTGAAGAGTATCAAAATGAATCAGATGGAAACACTTACGGATGGAATGGCGATGAGAATCAGTACGTCCAGCAGTCCGAGCCTTACTATCCCATTGCTGAATCCAGAGTGCATCAAAATGAATTTCATGGAGTTACTAATGGAGGGAATGTGAATCAGTACCACCAGAATCCAGTTGCTGCTTCAAATGGGAATCAGGTATGACCATATATAATGGGAAATGATTTGCACACTCCATTTTTTTATTGGGACACTCTATCATGTGCATTAAACTGTTGTACTGTGAATGTACACTGCTTTAACCGGTTGTACAAATGAGTGTCCCAATCAAAAAATAAAGTGTGTCAATCATCTCACATATATAATAGCATATGATAAGATTGATTTGGTGGCACAAAGTTTTTTGATACATCTCTTACACATAGAATTACCTTTACGATATCTTTTATAACAACAAGAACTCACACACTCTGACTCAAAGGCTAGCTCGTCCTCCCCGGGTAACCTGAAACAGGGAATACCTCATCCGTTTACCGATTAATTACATCACACATTCTCTGTGGCATGTTGGTTGATGGGCAAAACCTTATTAACAACTTTGGCTAAATAGATGTCTATATGACATCTAGTTTTAGTAATGATTTGACCTTAACCTGTTCCCTCAGTTAATGTATTTCTTCACTTGTTTTATATGGTTCCAAATAGCCGTTTATATATGTAAATGTAACAGTGTGTTTGTTTGAGCATAACAGCTTCAATATGACCCTTTACAACGCGAATACTATTAATATAACTATAGTCTATTCATGATCATCTTTAGTAGGTTATCTATTTTTGCATCTTTGTGAATCTTCTGTGCAGAAAACAAATCTTTATATAATGTATGATGATAATTATCAAAATTCATTTCCCGGTCAATCTAATACCATAACTGTTTTACTAAATGTGAAGGTGAACGTAACTCCTAGCTTCTCGCTAGTCTTTAAATCTGTATGTATTTCCTCTTTGTTGTTAAAAACTGAAAAAAGGTTGGCTCGAATTTCAAAGCTCCGAAACATGGTTTGCAATGTTCTTGTGTTTCTACTTTCCAACATGTGCTCCTATGCCACTACTTATTATATCATCATAACAAGAAATACATAAAGAAGCTAAGATACTGTATTTTTATGGTTGAAATTCTCAGGGAAATGGTGTAAGCGGGAATAACGAGAAGAATGTCATTTTGAAGTTTGGACGTGTAAACCTTGATGGAATAAAGCCGGAAACCCAAGAGTAAAATAGTGCTTTTCATGAATAAGTTTTAGGTTATGCCGAAGATCTTGACATATATAAGTCTATCTTAAGCTACAGATGGTGGAGTTTAGTTGTGTCTAATGACGCTATGTTTTTCCGTAATGCCTAGTGACGCTATGTTGTTAAGTGTTTGTTTATGGAACGTTGATGTTAAAACAACCGGACGTGTGTGTCTTGATCTAGATGTTTTTTGTATAACATGCTCTCTTCTTGTTGTCTAGAAGAATACTTTGTGTTTGTTGCCCCAATTTCAGACATTAAATGCCTCAATTGGGCAAAATTGCTCAAATGTTGAAAGATCAGGTCTACTTAAGTTTGTGATCCACTCAAGATTTTACATGAGATTCGTCCAAGTAGGCACAAGAAAGAGTAATAATCTGATGTTATATTTTTTGAGCATCTAAACTCTTGGGCATTCTCTCTGCAAGTATTATGATAAAACAAGGTAACAAGTGAAGGTAAGAAAAGTAATGTAGCTTAGGTGCGTTAACCAAGTGGTTGAGGGTTCAAGTGCGTCTGAGACAAAAGTGTAGATTAGGTGGTCGGGTATATGAGTTTTCCATCCAAAGAAGAAGCAAAGTTGTCTCGAACTACATTTACCATGATCTAAATCATATTTGAGTCTCAATACTGTTTATTTTCATTAATATTATCGAGTTGATCGACATATGTTTTACAAAAGATTAAAAGTGGAATAGGATCAGAGAAGTCTCTTCGGACTTCTATAAAGAAGTGTATTCAATTAGAAGAAATTGTTCTTAAAGAAGTGCATCTAAATATAAAAAGTTGAAACAGTTCTTACGCAGACGAAATTTCACTTCAAGCTAATGTCTAACAAAGAAACAACACTGTGATAAAATTTTAGTGGATTATCTTTGGTTTTTCTGATCTGATAACCGAATATGCAATGGATACTAATTAAACTCAAATAATCAATTAATTACTGTATTCATTTTGAGCCTCCAGTTCCTTTAGAAAAACTGACTAACAAGGTTCAGTTATGCCAACAAAAGGGGCAGCCAAGTAAAAGGTTATCAAAGGCAAGCTAGCGTGTAACAAGGTTCAATCCCCAGCTCTGTCTATCTCTAACCAAATATTTATATGATGTGCGTGTCTGTGCGTGTTGACACACACATCTATATATATACTTCCTAAGTTTAGAGAATTGTTGTTTATTCACATCAGTTACCCTTGAAGTTGCGGTTTAAGAAATAAAATTAGTTACGGAGTATTTAGTAACTCTTGGATACGTCATACACTTATTTGTCACGGATGCCCAACCTTAGCCATACATCAATATGTATCATAGAAATACAATCTTAAATTGTGCACCTGCACCTGCCCAAAGGGCCGGAACCCTGGGAAGATCCAAAACATCAAGAGTTTTCAGAGCTAATTGTCAACAGTTCACTGTTATCTTAAACTGGCATTATACTTGAAAATCGACCTTTTATGATAAAAATTGGTTGTCATGTTTGTAAATCATCATTAATAGTTGTCTATGTCTAATTGACATAAATATTAATCATCCCTTCGATACTGGTTACACACTTGTAAGTGTTTATAAAGTTGCATTTAGTTCAACAAGGTTACTGTAAGTTGTTTCCTCCACCCATAGTTGATACAGGTGATCCATTAATGTATGTTTTCCGTGCGTCTATGGTATAAATTAGAGGAAATTACCAAAATAGTACAAAAACATTCACCCATTTCATGTTTTGGTCATGATTTGACCCCATTTCCTATTTTGGTCATGCTCAACTGCTCGACTGCTCAACTAGCCTATATGAGCGACACGTGTCCCATTTTCTCTTTTTTTATTACTATTTTGTGGCAGACCAAATCTATGACAAGATCTTATTTACTGTTGGTAGTGCGTGTACTATAATATTAAAAATTGCTCGACTCATTTGCTCGACTGACGGCGTACTTTTTGTCCTTGGAAAAGAGAAAAGGTGTCAGAAAATCTTTTGCTTGGATTTTATTTGTACTGTACAAAATCTCACTTATTGTACTTTTAATTATTATTTTATTTCCTTTACTTTTTTCCCTATTTTCATTAATTCAAATTTAAAAAAAATAAAAAAACACACACACAGTACACCGATATGTATTGGGAAACGTGCATGGTTTAGAATCCAAACGGTGGCGAGAAAGTAAGAAATCGATCACTCCCAATCGCTCAGTCAAACAGATCCGATCAGACAAAGATATTTCGTTTTCCATCCTTTGCGGTTGACTGATGGATGAAATACAAGTGAGTAAATCCATCCTTTTCGTTTTCCATCCTTTGCGGTTGACTGATGGGTTGCGTATTTTATGTGGTTTTGGTAATGACGAAGCATTTAAACTTTAGAAGTGCTTATCAGTGTTTTCGATTGCTTATTACCGTTTAGGTTTTGCTTTATTTTATGTTTGATTGTGGATTTTATGTTGTTGTTGTATTAGTTGTGCTTATTATTGTTTGAGAAAATTACACCATTCGTCCCTATGGTTTACCAAAAATAACACCGCAAGTCCCTTAGTTTTTATTTTTGCGTCACGAGTCCTTATAATGAAGTTTATTAACACCATTAGTCCCTATCCTTAACGATCGTTAGCTTTCTCCGTTAACTCCCACATGTGCGTTACATGTGTCGTCCATTTCTAACGACCGTTAATTTTTTTTCACGTTTTCGTCTGTTTTCGCACGTTTTCGTTCGTTTTTTCACGTTTTCGTTTGTTTTTTCACGTTTTAATCCGTTTTGGACGTTTTCGTCCGTTTTTTGACGTTTTCGTCTGTTTTTACATGTTTTCATCTGTTTTTGCACCTTTTCGTTCATTAGAAAAACAATTTAAAAAAAAAAAATTCAAAAAAAAAAAATTTTGAAAAAAAAAATTCAAAAAAATATTTTCACTAAAAAGGTTTCCAAAAAAATTTTAAAAACGTATTTTTTTCATTTTTTTTCTAAATTTTTTTTTCAAAAATAATTTTAAAAATAAATTTTGAAAAAAAAAAGTTTTTGAAAAATAAAATTAAAAAAAATTACTAACGAAGAAATACGGACGAAAACATAAAAAAGCGGACAAAACCGTATGAAAACTTAAGAAAAACGGATGAAAACATAAAAAAGCGGAAAAAACCGTATGAAAACGTAAAAAATTATTGCATGTTTTCGTTCGTTTTTGCACGTTTTCGTCCATTTTCGCACGTTTTCGTCGGTTTTTTGCAAGTTTTCGTCCGTATGAAAACGTAAAAACTTAAGAAAAACGGATGAAAACATAAAAAAGGATGAAAACGTCCAAAAACGGACGAAAACGTCCAAAACGGACGAAAACGTAAAAAAACGAACGAAAACGTGAAAAAACGAACGAAAACGTGCGAAACAGACGAAAACGTGAAAAAAAGTTAACGGTCGTTAGAAATGGACGACACATGTAACGCACATGTGGGAGTTAACGGAGAAAGCTAACGATCGTTAAGGATAGGGACTAATGGTGTTAATAAACTTCATTATAAGGACTCGTGACGCAAAAATAAAAACCAAGGGACTTGCGGTGTTATTTTGGGTAAACCATAGGGACGAATGGTGTAATTTTCTCTTATTGTTTAGTTGTTTAGTAGTGCTAATTATGGCTCATTAGGTTGATTAGGTATTGGTATATGTAATGTGAAAGAGTTTTGATTATCAAGATTGCCCATCTAGTTTTTATCGCCTGTTTATAGGTGTCATTTGCTGTTAGAAAATTTGTTTTGAATCATTGAGCAATTTAAATGAGTAATGAATCCAGAAAATTTGTTATCAAAGTGCTTAACTGAGACATAAGGTTTATGTATGTAAAGTACGTTTACACATGGTTTCAGTTTTCCTTTTTCCCTGAGATTAAAAGTACTCGGCTATATAAGAGATGTATGATATTATGTTGTCGAAAAAGGCATTTCAATAAAGGTTATATAAGAGATATATGATAGTATGTAGTAAGAAAAAGGCATATCTCCTTACCAGGACATACCTAACATGACATTTGCCCGGATAAGTAAGGATAACAGATTCATGTTCCATTTTAGATTAGGCATGGTTGTAGTCAAAATGAAAAGGTCTACCGGAGGCTCCCGAAAGTCAATAAGTATATACTGTATCTTCTACTTCTTCTGATTTTGAGTTTTATTGGATGTTTATCTTCACACATTGGTGTTGTTAGCATGATGTTTGGGTTAGCATGGGAATTGTAGGCTAGTAACATGATGTAAGCAGTCGAACTGTCGTGTGTATGAGTAAATTAGAAATGCAAGCTAAGATGTACTCATGAATATTGAGCGCCTAACTCTATGCCTTATAGTGAGCGCCTAACTCTACTAATGCCAAACACCCCCTTAATTTTGAGCGCCTAACTCTATGCCTGCACAGGGTTACATGAAAAACATTTTAGCGGCTTATAGATTAATCATGTGGTTAAAAGAGTTTAAGACATTTTCAAATAAGTGTAACCTAATAATAGTAGAAACATGTCTGCTTCATCACGTCAAGACAATAAAGAATTAAAAGTTAAAACTAAAGTATTCGTATATACCAAAATGACTTGGTTGATCTAGGAGTTGGGATGGGAATTTCTTAAAGCCTTAAACTTTGTTAATTTCTTATTATTTGTGATATAACCTGCTCGCACTTTCTCATAGTGATGCATATCACAGTTTTTGTTCTTATGATGTCTGATGTAAAGATTAATATAAATAACGAGGCATAATTTTATTTACGCATTTACTTAACCCAGTTACATAAGTCATAATCATTATATGTTTTGTTGCTTTGTGTTTACAGTTGTATCATGCCAAGGTTAGTACCAGATCGAAGTTGCACTATCTAAAGACCATAAGGCAAAAGTTGAGCGCAAATAAGGAACGTCATCCCTTTTTTAAAAGCACAGTTTTTGGTGATTGGCTAAAGATAAAAACATATTTTCATGATAACCACTTGCTGCATTATTTACTTCAACATCAACGTGAAGTTCAGAACCATGATATCAATACTCCATTTTATTTTGATATCGGGCAGCACAGTTTAGAATTTGGTCGGCAGGAAATGTGTTTGATATTAGGGTTTCGATTTGGTGATGTTTCTTTTGCTCCTTGTCACAAGTGTCAATCTGGTTTTAAAGCGCGCATTTTAAAGATTCTTAGAGAAAGTCTACATGAGAGAACAAGTACTATAAAGGCCTCGCATCTTTTAAAGATACTTAATGATCCATTTGAGTTTGGTTCGTTAACAAATGATGATGTTGTACGCCTTTGCTTGTTAATTTTAGAGAACGTTTTTATGGGCAAACAGGAAAGATGTGTAATCTCTGATGAAATCCTAGTCTTAGTAGACGATTTATATGCATGGAATGCGTTTCCATGGGGCGAGTATATATGGGTGGAGTTTCACAACAGGATATACAATTCTGTTTTAAAGGTTAGGGAACGACACTTGACAGAAGTTGCCGAGAAAGGTCCTAGTTACGTCGCAACATACACTCTGTGTGGATTTGCGTTTGCTTTGAAGGTTAGTGTTAGTGTAATTCATTAATTATTGTGTTTTTTTTCATTGTTTGTTTATTATATTTATTATTTTATTTTTTTCATAGATTTGGATTTTGGAAACCTACCCCAATGCTGCTACCAATTGGTGGGTTAAAGATGACAGTGTGATACCTAGAGCACTTGCATGGGAGGATGGATAGAAGTTTGAATTTAACGATTATGATCTTCTTTTTGGCACTAACTACCGTGTTCGCCTCTTGCCGACAGGTGAGAATTTTACATTAGTTGTATATAATTTTTTATTTGTGTTTTAAAGCATGAGGTTAATAAAGTAGTACTTATTTAATACACAAATGTTGAGAGAAATCAACTATGGTGGAGTTCGATTCTAGACTATTTCGGGAAGTTTATGCCATCAGGCTCTTTGAATGATGTACCACCTAGTCCAAACATGAACACACCAAAAGTGGCGTCAGGATCACGGGCCAAGATGACACCACGTAAAAGTTGTTCTGTCGTTCGTACCGAGATTCATCGGTCGACACATATCCGTACAGAGGTGCGTAGGTATGTGAAGAAAACCATGCCGCAAGTGTTAAGAAAGCGACTACTCCAAGAGTTTTAAGAAAGCGTCAAAAGAGATATGTTCCGCACGTTACTCCTACGGTCATTGGACCTGATGGGAAAGAGATTCCTCTCAAGCCATGGAAAGAGGTAATTAGTGGTTTTGCTGATTTATTTGTTAATGTTAATTAGATAGACTTACCTTTTTATGTGTTTCTAACCATACAATTTATTTGAATGCGACATTTCAGAACCTTAAACGCAATGTTATGGGCACAATGTATAAAGCGTTTGTCCACCCAGAAATATTGTGTTTTTTGGATGAACAAAAGAAGATTAGGAAATTGGCTGACCAGCAGTTATTTCGTTTTCCATGGGGAAGCGGCGGTACGTCTGCTAATCCCGAGTTTTGGCTGAGATTGTTGGGCAGGGACGTCAAGGGTAGAGGATGGCTAAGTGATTCGGTATGTAGTTCTTACAAGTATAAAATCTTATAAATTAACTCCAGTGGAATATAGTCAATGTTAATTTTTTTTTCTCTTTTTATATGATAGCATATTGGATTATTTGTTGATTTAATGATGCATTTTCGACCCGACGATGCTGACTGGGTCATGGTTGGTCCATTTTTTTGCACCATGATCCTCGAGCATGAGCTACCGCTATGCTATGCTGATGGAGTAACGAATGGTATCCCATGGTTTCGTCAAGGCATTGAAAAGGTGTGTATTTTAAAACTTCAAGTAATATAGGTTATCCTATATTACGGTTCATGAATTTTTAATTTCAGATACTATATCATGACTTTGTCTCTTCACTATCTACACATTCAACATTTACATTACGTTAATGCAAATATTGTAGGTCTTCTTTCCAGTTAATCAACCTAACGTGCACTGGACTTTGGGTGAATTAACAATTTCCACTGGTGTTATAACATTGTATGATAGCCTTGGAAGTCAGAAAGATAAATACCTCTCACCTTGGGACCGAAAATTGAGGCGAACCTTTCAAACTCAACTGCCCATTTATCTTATCAAGAGTGAGGTGATGGAGAAGAGGAGAATGGATCCCGATTCCTATCATGTATCCTTTCGGTATGCAACAAACGTTCCTAAACAAGGTGGCCTGTATGGGGATTGTGGCATTTGGGTCATTATACTATTAAACAGGTTGTCCCAAAACAGGCCATTTAATTTCAGGAAACCGGATCAAGCCGCTTTAGCATACCGTGAGCATTTGACAGCTTTTTTCTGGAAATACAAGATTCCAATTCCTAAAGGGTTTACCCAGTAAACATTTGTTATTTCTGGATGTGTAATGGCTGTGTGTTGGTGAAAAATCCAAACATTTACTCTTTTGTCTCGTGTACTGGTGAAACACAAACTATGACTAGATTTACTCATAAGGTTCTATGTAGTATCATATTATAACATTTGTATTATGTATTCTGTATCTGTTATAATGTTGATGTTGTGACGTTCTACTTTGATTACAAGTAAAAATGTTTAAGATATACAAAAAACACCAATAAGTTGATAGTTTTTAACATTTTGTATTGCTCAACTCAACCCATATATTGCTCGACCCATCGACCAGTGGTTGGGGAGATGGTGCATTTAATGTTATGAGGTAGATGATCAATATAAATATGCCCTCATAACATATGTAGTTCCTACCAAGATAGAAAAAAATAGAAAATGAATTCACCATCAAATGATGAATGGGAACTATTGCTTGACATAGACGACTCCGATCTTCGACTTTTCGCCACCAGCCAGAACGTAGTTCCTCCAGTTCAAAATGTTATGAAAATACCTGGTCCTGCAGGTATTGTTCAAGATGCGAAGAGACGCAAACTTTCTGCTATTCAAGAAGGTGTTGATCCTGTGATGATGACAAAATAATATATAAGGAGGGTGGTTCATGATGTCAATGATTCTGATTTTAAGAGTACGCCATGGGTTAACGCAGCTAATTTTATTAATGATAGGGACGGGATGATGATTGGTGTTTTTTCCGATATCAAAAAATTTCTCAACAGAGGGAAAGTTGTTGCGATGATCAAGTCTTGTACTTTGAATGTTTTGGGTGATCTCACTGTAACACTAAAAGATGTTTCAGGTTTACTCTCAGGCACAATTCATCACAAAGTCCTTGAGGATGAGTTATTTGCAAAGGTGCTTACCGTTGGATCTATATTGGTGCTAAAAAATGTTTCTGTGTTTTCACCAAAACAATCTGGCCGCAATTACCTTAACATTACGATAAGAAATTTGGTGAGGGTTTACTACAAAGATCAAGTGTTACAAATTTCTGAGGTTGTGTAATTTGTGTTTGAGCTGATGTTAATTTTTTTTTAAGTTTAACTTATGTAATCCTTCTTTTAGGTTATTATTATTTTTTTAAGTTTAACTTATGTAAGTTCATCTTGTTTTTAATGCACTTGTTTTTGAGTTTAACTTATGTAAAGTACATATGTCATTCCTAATATGTATACAGCCGGTTGAGCAGTTACAAGTCGAGCGCCGTATGTCGAGCAGTTACAAGTCGAGCGCCGTTGGTCGAGCTCGACTAGTAACTGCTCGACCAGTTAAGAAGGCAATTAAAACAACAAATATTAAACTAATATTAAACATACTAGTTATTATTAAACATGCTAGTTAAAAATTACAAACATACTAATATTAAATATACTAATTATTACGTACTAATAAACCAAATAAAAATACTAATTATTACATACGTAATTTTCCCAAGTTATCATAGAGCTGTTCAAGTAGTACAGCTGATGCATCAGTTTGTCTTTCTGGATGCCTGTACATCTCTAGTGTTGTCTTCAGTACCATTAACTCGTTCGACAACAACTTGCAGTTTGAGCATTCCCCACTTGGTGTTGACGGACCTGCAGAATACCTTGTAGGTGTTGACGGGCTTGCAGAGTTTGGTGTTGGCGGTCCTCCAGTCATTAGACGGATTCGTTCCTCTTTCCATATGAAAAACTTACATCCGTGATCGTCTGTACCAGGCTGTTAAAGCATAAAGAAAATTAATTTCAACAAATAACATATTATTATTTATTTATAACAAAACATTTGATTATTAACCTTTGATAGAGGACATGCGTAGTACAATTGACCATATGTATGGGGTCGTTGTGATTAGAGGTGCAAATACATAACCGGTTTTTTTTTTTAACCGGTGGTTTAACCGTAACCGGTTTTTTGCAAAAGCGGTTTTTAAAAAAACCGAACCGGTTTTTTTATAACCGAACCGGTTAGACCGGTTTTCAATTTTTTCTTCGGACCAGTTTTTTCCGGTTATATAACCGGTTTTAATCGGTTTTTTTAAAAAACCGGTTTTAACCGGGTTTTTTTTTTTTTTATTTTTTTTTTATTTTTTTTTTATTATTATTATTATAAAGGAGCCGTTGGACAAATGAGGTTTTCTTCAGGCAACAAAACTAATATTTCATTTAATAACTAATAAAACACAATTTATATTAATACTTAAAATTTAAACATACATTAAACAAACTACAACAAACTACATCAAACATGAAACATAAAATACGATAATTAAACATAAACCTACGATAATTAAACATAAAACTACGAATCAATAAAAGGAATCATCCGACACATAGCCCAATGAATTTGAAATTTAAAAATTTAAACTTATCCCGCTTTCATTTTGAATTCAAATTTTGAAAGTATCCCGCTCTGATTTGAATTCAAATTTTAAACTTATCCCGCTTTCAATAAACCCCTATTAATACCACACGATACCATTCAATTTTCTACACACTTCAATATCTACATCATTTTACAATGAATACTCGGTGGTCTGTTGAAGAAGAATGTTTGGTAGCCGACATGTGGCTAAACGTTCACGAATTCCATAGCGAAACCGTTTTTTGGAATACTGTTACAGAAAGGTTCAACAACCTATCTGACGGTCCTTTTCGTAGCAAAAGCCAGATAACGGGTAAGTGGGCAAGAATGAACTGTGAATGTCAAAAATTCAATGATATTTACTTGACCGTGCAGGATAGTGACGAGGTCAATGGTCGTCTGAACACTACATTGAACATGTTCAGAGAACGCTATGGTGGCCAAGGCTTCAAATATCTTAACGTGTGGTTCATTTTGAAAGGGAGCCCCATATGGAACAGATATAGGGATTAATGCCTTATGTTCTTCTGTATCGTTTTTATTTGTATTTCCGTATTGTGTGTGTTTGTATTTTCTTTTCGTTTGTGTTTGTATTTCTGTATCGTTTTATTTGTATTCTCGTATCGTATGAATTTGAATAAAAGGCTAAACGGCTAGTTTCTCCAATAAAATTCTTTAACGGCTAGTTTCTCCAATAAAATTCTCTAACGATTGTAAGTGCTCTTACTACTTTTTCTCTTTTAAATTTAGTAAAATTTCGAAAAAAAAAACGAACCGGTAAATAACCGATAAAAAATCCGAATCCGAACATTTTTAACCGAAAAAAAAGAACCGGTAAAAAACCGATTCCGAAAATTTATAACCGAAAAAAACCGATTCCGAACATTTATAACCGAAGAAAACCGATTCCGAAAAACCGAAACTGAACCGAAACTGGTTATTAGAAAAACCGGTTTTTTTAAAACCGGTTTTTCTAAAACCGAAAACCGAAAAAAACCGATTTTTTTGCACCTCTAGTTGTGATTGTCGCAAAACGACATCTCCGTTTCCACATGGACACGCAAAAGCTTCATATTTTGCCATCTTCATGATTACAATGTGTATGTGTTTTTTTCCCCCTAATATAGACAAGTAGTTGTGTATGCTTTTATAGGATTTTTTGGCGGGAATTTTTGGCGCCATTTTTTTGCGCTCGACCAGCAAATTATAAAGTACATCGCCGGTCGAGCATTTGCTAGTCGAGCGTTGACTTTTTCAAAGAGTTAATGTAGGGTAGATGAAACCTTTATTACAATTTAATATATGGTAGATGAAACATTTATTACAATGTCTTTAGGTAGTTGGAAACATTTATGCCAAATTAATAAGTGGTAGATATTTTTAATAAATGATATGTACTTTTAATAAATGTGATGTGATGTGATGGTACACCAAGAAAAATGGCGCCATAATTTCCCGCCAAAATAAATGGCGCCAAGATTTCCCGCCAATTTTTTTGCTCGACTGGATCATGTTTATGCTCGACTGCTCGACCACCAGAAAACTATATATAAATACGTTATTACATACATATGCATGTATGTAATAACCTATTGCAAAGTACCAACAAAAAATATGAGTGCTTTAGATAAGAAATTTCGTGTATATCTGGTGTTCGAAGATGGCTCCAGTTATGGTGTTTCACTAATGAAGACTGTTACATACGATGAGTTAGTTACCTATGTTAATAAAAAGTTCAAACTTAACAACGAATTTGTTTTAAGTTTTTATTACAAAATGGCACATGGTCCAGTCAACATAGTTGATGATGAGGATGTTCAATTTTTCGCTACCGAAATTTGTAGGCCAAAGGCTGCATTGCCTAAGCTTTTTATTAAAAAGGTTGTCAAAAAGGTAAAGGCAAAAGTAAAACCATCTTCTTCCAACCAATTAGATTTTGATCTTAATGATTCATTATTTACTAATGATTTTGAACCAACAGATTTTAACAATGATTTTCAAATGCCAAAAAATGAACCTTTTGAAAACTATAACGAATTTAATCAGGAATTTGTCAAAAATTATGGGCCTACTTCATCTTCAAATGAACAATTTGTGCATAAATGGGAACAAACAAATACTTTTGAAAATATGCCTCCTATTCCCGGTCAACCATTACCTATCATTAAGGAGCTGCATATCATGGATTTCAACAGCAATAGCTCTCGTATCCTTAAATCAGGTGATGAATTTGATGATAAAGACTGGTGCATGTTTGAAATTGGTAAAAAAGCTCTAATAGATGGAAGACAATTTAGGATTAGAAAGTCTGATAAGTTTAGGTACGATGTAGTTTGTTTTCATCAGGGGTGCGATTGGAAAATAGTTACGTCAAGGATAAAAAATAGTGTTAAATGGAGGATAGGAACAATCAACGATGTTCACACTTGTCCCAGAACACAACTTCTTCCTAAACACCGTAATGCTACCATAAAACTGTTGGCACGTTTGATCGCACCGAAACTGAAAGACAGCAGTCGAATCTACAGGCCACGAGATATAAATGTTGATTTTGCTGAACTGTTAATATAAATAAATGACTAAAAACGTTATTCATATCTTTCGATATCTCTATGTTTTGATAATCACAAAACGAAAATTCATCAAACCAAAGATTATGACATAAACAAGTATTTAGTAGTAAATACTCATCTTTACCATTTAATCACTTAAGGTATGAATAAACAAAGTGTCTAATGTATTACAAGATCAAAGGAACACTTTTGTTAATCACTAGATATTTATAAAATGTCACAAAACATTTTATATCTTTTGTAAAACATTTTTGGAATTAAAAGAATATATTTAATTCATTACAAATTTGTGAATTAAAATTTTCAACCAAAAATGGCAAATCTAATCCAGAAAAATTTCCCTCAAAAAAGGACAAGAAAATCCAACGTTCAGGAGGGCGGCCCCCTTAATTTTACTAGGCGGCCCCCTTAATCATTAAGGGGACCGCCCACTAATTAAGGGGACCGGCATGCTCCAGAACAGTATTTTCTGGCCTTATAAATATTGGATCATTTCACATATTTTTCTCACCTTTTTGCACTATAAACCTTCTGATCTAAACATCCTTCTCCATCCTCTAAAAATCCTTTGATCTTATGTACCTTGATCTTTGTTTCAAAGTGATTCAAGCCTCAACACTCAAGTGCAAAGAGAAGAATACTTCTATTAGAAGTATTACAACTTAGTATCATCTTGTTATCTAAGTTGGTTGTTTGTTTCATCTTGTTGATCTTTCATATTTTGCTGAATAAGGTGTATGTATTAGTTTGCTAGATTTAGTTGTAGAATCTAGAATTGTTGTAAGTGTGAAGTGGAACTTGAAGTGAAGAAGTAGTGTTGGATAGTAGTGAAGATAGGCGAGAGTAGCAATAGTGACTAGTAGTGAAGAAATTGAAGCTTCAAAGTGGAGAAGACTAGAAGACATTAGTAGATTAAAGTTGTGAAGACTCTAGTGGCTTGAAGGTGCAAAGATATTATTGGTTTGAAGTTGTGAAGACATTGGTGCTTCGAAGTTGTGAAGTTGCAAGACATTGTAGTCGTGAAGTATTTTGTGAAGGCGTGAAGATACTTGTGGTGTGAAGAAGCATTGAAGAAGTAAAAGGTGTGAAGAAGTTGTGGTGTGATATTGGTTCTAGCTAAGATTAGAACTCGACATTTTGCTTTGTGTTTTGTTAATTGGTGTAAGCTTTTGGTGTGTACGGTTTTCTCTGCCATAAGGGAGGTTATTGACTTAGTGAAGAAAACTCTCGAGTTCGGTGCTCGGGGAGTGGAGTAGGGCAAGGAAGGTATCCTTGTAGCCGAACCACTATAAATCCTTTGTCTCTTGGTTTGATCTTTCCATCTCTCATTCTTTACTTGTTTACTTACTTGCTTCTCGTACATTATTATTATTGTGTGTTGTGCATATATTGATTTCACATAAAGATCAAACTAGTTTCCATTTAAAACCTTAATTATACAATTAGTAAAATATAAGTATATACAATTATTAAAACACATATACATATATAAATACTTACTTATAATTAAGTGAGATATATGAAATTATAATTTCTATTCAACACTTTAAAAAAGTAGTATCTATGTGATATAGGTAAATTAATTTGTATATATACTTTAGTTTCTAAGGTTTTTACGATTACCATTAATTCTTTGAAAGCAAACTTTTAATTAAAAAAAAAGACGCAAAACTATTCAACCCCCCTTCTAGTTTTCCACAATTGGTATCAAGAGCCACGTCTAGCAAGATTTTTAAAATAGATTGTATTTTAAAACTTGTAACGATCAATGGAATTTGAAAAATATTTAGAAGGGGAAATTACACAACAACCACCATTATTTGAAAATGATCATTTTCTTGAATGGAAAAACAAATTTGAAAATTATGTGAAATCAATAGATCTTGATCTTTGGCATATCATTTCAATTGGTGATCTTAAACCAACCAAAATGGATTTTGAAAATCAATATAAAAATCTTCAAACCAAAATTGATAAAAACACTAAAGCCAAATTACTTATTTTCAAAACTCTACCAAGAGTTAAATATGAAAGATTATTTCGTTGTAAAACGGCAAATGATATTTGGAAATGTCTTTTAAAGTTTCACCAAGAGAAATGTAAAATCAAAGATGATAAACTTGATATTGCACAAGAAATAGTTAATCTAGAAAATTTAGTAAATAAATATTTAGTTGAAACAAACACATGTACTACTAGTTCAAATGTGATCATTAAAGGTATCTATAACGAAGAATACATGAGCCAAATCCGAAGAAAGAGCGTGAATAAATCATGGTGCAACTGGTGCAAAGAAGACGATGATAATACGGCTTATGAGAATATTCAAACAAATGTGAACACAAGTATTGATGGCAAGGACTACATGCTTCTAGATCCAAGCGAAACTACAAACAAAACATGGAGCGACATGGACAATGGAATTGATCATCGTATAGCATGTGAAGAATGTACAACTACAAATAAGGTACAATCCAAAACCAAACATTTTTGCTATGATCAATTTATATTAGAATTTTCAAAAATGGAAAACAACTTCAAACATTTTTGCAACATTGACTCAAAAATTATTTTTAAAAACGAATCTTCAACATCTGCTGAAAACAACTTTGAAAAAGAAATAATTTTAGAAAATAAAATGTCTAGACTTGAAAGTAATATTGAAATCGATCTTGAATGTAAAAAATGTCAAGACTACAAACATGAAATTGAAATGGAAAATGAAAAAGCAAAAACATTGGCAAAATTCGAAAATAGTTATAAATCTTTAAAATATCTTCTCAACATTCAAAAGTTATTTTATGATAAAACCGGCTTAGGATTTATCGTAAATGATCATTCAACAAATGTATCAAAACAAATAAAATTTGTTAAACCTAGTGAATAAATTTAGAACTAATACTATTAACATTCATTATGTATTACTCTAGTCAAGAAAGTCATTGTTTGTTAACTAAAACAAACTATTGATGAATTCTTGTACTTATCGACAACATCCTCATCATGTGCATTCAAATGTAATGGATGTTCTCATCTAACCAACTAGGACCCATGAGAATCTGGGTACCAAGCTTTTTATTATGTTTAGGTAATTAACGAACGAAGAGTCTATTACGTGTTGATTTACTCATCTCGCTCTATTACCTTTGTCGGCTATTGGTTTCTATCACGTTGCTTCACATTCTGCAAATGATTCGCCTATGACGTCGTTGGGGGAATCTTTTTGTCTCGGCATTTTGTTCTTCACTCTTGGAGTATTGATATCATGGTGTGTCCGTTACTATTTCAAGATGAAGCCTCCAAAGCACTAGTTTTATTTGCCTTCACGACTTGTGATGATTGGTGTGATCGATTAAGCATCTCGGATCTAGCTCCCTTGATTTCTATTGCGTTGAAATGTTATTTGGCTACTTCGACATGTTTTGGACAAACTTTTAAGATTTCTTCCATTACCCTCATGCCCACTCTTAAAGAAAAGCTAGACCTGAGATAAGTTTTCTTTTCAAAAACTTGCCAATATTACATTATATTTTAGAATGCTTTAATTAGTATGTGAATATGATTTAACTTATAAGTTGCCATGCTTTTAGATCATTAAGACTAATAATATGCATATATGATATTAGCATTATTGACCTTCTTGTTGTTTAGTCTATTATCATTTTTCTTAATCGTCTATGATCAATAGTAGAATACTTTCCACTTAAGCTATATGATCTTACTAGTTGCATAAATAGATGTATTATAATTAAGACTTGTTAGCAACTTGATATTATGATGTCCTTTATATATATATATATATATATATATATATATATATATATATATATATATATATATATATATATATATATATATATATATATATATATATATATATACACACACACACATGTCTATCTTGTATCCATGAATAATTTACTTTGCTCCTTTCTATCCCATTGCATTTAGATCATAAATATCTACCATCTCTCTTTCATATCTTTAGGTGTCATTAGAGATGATTATGTGTGACAATGGGCTTAATCGATTCTCTTGAGCATGATAAACTTCTATTTTAAATCCTTCACTTGCAATTTCTTGATTATCATGATCTAAACATCATGTTTTAAACTTCTCTCTTCTTGAATGAAAATCTTTTAAATATCTATATTATTTTTCTTGAAACAATTTACTTAACTAAAATTTCTTTCATAACCTTATTTTAATAAAAAACAAGATTAATTTTTTTTTTACGTTGTGAAACAAAATTCATTTTGTGTTATTGTAATGCACAGTTGAATTTACTTCAAAACATTGTTGAATAAAACTAAAAACATTTTGCTTAAAACACATTTGATTTTCTCACATGTGTCATACACTTCTATTGGAAATGACATTCACGATTTAATTAAATCATTTCATGAGAATCATGGCTTGCCCATATGGATCTTGTTTGTAACAAGTCTTGAAGTCCATATAATCATTTCCACCTATTTGTTACTTGTTAACAGTCATCTATATGTTTGCTCTAGACTAAATGTTATCATCTTCATATAGTTACACATTTAACTTATTTGCCTTATTGCCTCCTTAGTTGCATATCTTAATTGATAAATTAATAGATAGCATGATTATTAGAAATTAATTGCCTAGTTTAATTATTTCTATATCACTCTCTACATTCATGAATAGTATGCCCTATATTGCCTCAAAGAGTTTAACTTACTTGAATCCAAATCTAAAAACACAACTTTTTTGAAAATTTTCTGCCAAAAACCCATTTCTGGCATTTTGGGAATCACCAGATGGGTGGCCCCCTTAATTATATAAGGCGGCCCCCTTAATGATTAAGGGGACCGGCCATCTGATGGTCGGGGATACTGTTTTCTTTATCACTTTTTGACCCATTTTAACCTATACTTCCCAAAATTCACAAACATATTTTGTCCCATACTATCCCTCAAATTTTCCTTCCTAAACCACATTTCTCATACACTATAAATACCCTCTTCCCATCATTAATGCCATCACACCCAAACATGTCATCTCCCAACAACCAAAAACCAAAGATTTCAAGAACCGCAAGGATCTCCGTTAAACCCGTTTGGAGGAGGAAACTTGATTCTTGTCATAACTCAAGTGATGTTGTTCCAACTCAACCAACTACAAAACCTCAAACCCACTCTAATGAGTCATCTCACAACCTATCTTCCACTCATACCCTCATTAATGCTTCTTCTTATGATGAGCATGCTCAATCCCAAAACAACAATCCTAACATCTCAATCAATACTTCACATGTTGCTCATTCAACAAAAACACCACTCACTCATGAAGAAACTCTTCCACCCTTCACATGTTTTCATGACTACCCGAGCTCAACCATGTCTCCACCACCAAGAGTACCACCACCACATCCTACAACGTCACATGCCATTCCTATGTTGCATGTTCAAACCCTCACCCAAGACAACTATCATGTTCCACCACCAACACCTTCCTTTGAACACTTGAAGTTCGTTGAGGAGCTAAAAGAGGCTCATGAGCTTAGTGCTCTTTTAGCATTACATCTTGCTCAACGCAATTTGGATCCACCCAAATCAAGCTCACCATCATCACCACACAACATCAACCAAATTGAGAAGCATGTTAACAATTGCCCTTGTTGCATCTTCCTTCAACAACAAACCACTGCTTTGAATGAGCACTTCACTTGGATTGAGTATCTTCTTACAAGATCTCAACAAACACCATCACTTGAACAACATCAAAACCCTCAATCAACAAATCCTACTTCTAATCCACCACCTACAAGTTCCACATCTCCAAACTCACCAACATCCATGCAACCAAAAGTTTATCTCCACTAAACCACCAAGCATTTTATATGCTCATGTTTCTCATTTTCAAATAACACTCTTTAACCATTTTGGGATTCAAGAAAGTTTGGTGACACTCCTTGATAGGCACAATAGGATGATCTACTTAGTTTAGTATTCTATTTTTATGGCTTTTGTAACAATGATTATGGGTTGACATAATCATTTTCTATCAATGAATGACTTAATATGTGTTCCTAATTATCTTTTGCCATGCTTATTATTTGTTGGTATTATGATATATGTGTTTGCTTGTGCCATGCTTGTGCTTTTAATATTTTTCTTGCAAGAATTCCAATTCTCGAACCCTTGGTGCCCTCAAACGAGTGGGAGCATACATCAAGGGGGAGCTTTCCTTCTTTTGGCTTAAACCTTTTTGATTTTACAAAAAGAGGGAGAAGTGAATATAAACTCACTAAATACTTGTCTAAAATTTAATTTTTGGATTTAATGAGTTTAGGTTTTGTAATCATCAAAAAGGGGGAGATTGTTGATATAAATAAATGACTAAAAACGTTATTCATATCTTTCGATATCTCTATGTTTTGATAATCACAAAATGAAAACTCATCAAACCAAATATTATGACATAAACAAGTATTTAGTAGTAAATACTCATCTTTACCATTTAATCACTTAAGGTATGAATAAACAAAGTGTCTAATGTATTACAAGATCAAAGGAACACTTTTGTTAATCACTAGATATTTATAAAATGTCACAAAACATTTTATATCTTTTGTAAAACATTTTTGGAATTAAAAGAATATATTTAATTCATTACAAATTTGTGAATTAAAATTTTCAACCAAAAATGGCAAATCTAATCCAGAAAAATTTCCCTCACAAAAGGACAAGAAAATCCAACGTTCAGGAGGGCGGCCCCCTTAATTTTACTAGGCGGCCCCCTTAATCATTAAGGGGACCGCCCACTAATTAAGGGGACCGGCACGCTCCAGAACAGTATTTTCTGGCCCTATAAATATTGGATCATTCCACATATTTTTCTCACCTTTTTGCACTATAAACCTTCTGATCTAAACATCCTTCTCCATCCTCTAAAAATCCTTTGCTCTTATGTACCTTGATCTTTGTTTCAAAGTGATTCAAGCCTCAACACTCAAGTGCAAAGAGAAGAATACTTCTATTAGAAGTATTACAACTTAGTATCATCTTGCTATCTAAGTTGGTTGTTTGTTTCATCTTGTTGATCTTTCATATTTTGGTGAATAAGGTGTATGTATTAGTTTGCTAGATTTAGTTGTAGAATCTAGAATTGTTGTAAGTGTGAAGTGGAACTTGAAGTGAAGAAGTAGTGTTGGATAGTAGTGAAGATAGGAGAGAGTAGCAATAGTGACTAGTAGTTAAGAAATTGAAGCTTCCAAGTGGAGAAGACTAGAAGACATTAGTAGATTAAAGTTGTGAAGACTATAGTGGCTTGAAGGTGCAAATATATTATTGGTTTGAAGTTGTGTAGACATTGGTACTTCGAAGTTGTGAAGTTGCAAGACATTGAAGTCGTGAAGTATTTTGTGAAGGCGTGAAGATACTTGTGGTGTGAAGAAGCATTGAAGAAGTAAAAGGTGTGAAGAAGTTGTGGTGTGATATTTGGTGTGAGATTGGTTCTAGCTACGATTAGAACTCGACATTTTTCTTTGTGTCGTTAATTGGTGTAAGCTTTTGGTGTGTACGGTTTTCTCCGCCATAAGGGAGGTTATTGACTTAGTGAAGAAAACTCTCGAGTTCGGTGCTCGGGGAGTGGAGTAGGGCAAGGAAGGTGTCCTTGTAGCCGAACCACTATAAATCCTTTGTCTCTCGGTTTGATCTTTCCATCTCTCATTCTTTACTTGTTTACTTACTTGCTTCTCGTACATTATTATTATTGTGTGTTGTGCATATATTGATTTCACATAAAGATCAAACTAGTTTCCATTTAAAACCTTAATTATACAATTAGTAAAATATAAGTATATACAATTATTAAAACACATATACATATATAAATACTTACTTATAATTAAGTGAGATATATGAAATTATAATTTCTATTCAACACTTTAAATAAGTAGTATCTATGTGATATAGGTAAATTAATTTGTATCTATACTTTAGCTTCTAAGGTTTTTACGATTACCATTAATTTTTTGAAAGCAAACTTTTAATTAACGAAAAAGACGCAAAACTATTCAACCCCCCCTTCTAGTTTTCCACATGAACAATTCAATATCGACATTTCTTATAAAAAAGCATGGGCTGGGAAAAATCGAGCATTGGAGCTTCTCACAGGTTGTCCTACGGAATCGTTTGATCGATTACCGTACTATTTTTATAACTTGGAGATGGCAAATGATGGTACGGTAACTCATATTGATACGGATGATGAAGGACAATTTAAGATGTGTTTCGTCAGCTTTGGTGTTGCGGTAAGCATGTATAAACACAATGTTCATTGTAGATAAATCTGTTTTTTGTGTTTTGTTACTGGTCTTTGCTATTAGTCTTTGTAGATATGGTTCATTGTATATGAATATGTATTTTTCTATACAAACAACTACTAATTGATAATTTCTTGGGTCCGACAGATTCAAGCTTTCTTACAAAATTTGCGACCACTTATCATAATTGATGGGGCGCATCTTAAAGGGAAGTATCTTGGAACAAATCTGCTTGCCGTTGGAATGGACGGTAACAACCAGATTGTACCGATTGCTACTGGTGTTTCACAAGGTGAGACTAGGGAATCGTGGACATGGTTTTTGTCATGCTTGAAAGATTGCATCGGGGAAGTTGAGGATTTGGCCATCATTTCCGATAGACATTATGCCATTGGACTAGCTTGTAAAACAGTCTTCCCAAATTCATTTCATGGGTTCTGTTGTAGACATCTAATGATGAATTGTGCTTTGGGAACGAGTAAAAAATCGAGGGCTTTGTATTAGAAGGCATGCAAAAATTACGCTAAGGATGATTTTCACCGCTCGCTTTCTGCTATTCAAGCATATAAACCAGAAGCTTACAATAAACTTATTGAAGCTGGCGTAGAGAGATGGTCTAGGGCATATTGTCCGGCAAAGCGGTACAACTATATGACATCCAACAACGCAGAGTCGGTAAATTCAATAACAAGGCATGTGAGAAAAGAACCAATAACAAGGCTAATGGAGTGGTAAAGAGGGCTGTTAAAAAGGTGGTTTTGTGAACGTCGAGACAAATATGAAGGTAACCTTCATTTTTTATAATGTAATTTGAATTTTATACAATTTGATAAATAATTTATTATGTGAAAAATATTTTAGATGCGGTAGAGGGGGAACTTAGCGACTGGGCTGCTGCAAAACTAAAGGACAGGATGATGAAAAGCGCTAATTGGATTGTCACAGGTATTCAAGCTAACATACTTTATCAGGTGGTTGATTTTCGAAAACAACATACTGTGAATCTAGATAATTGGACATGTACTTGTTGTCAATGGCAATTTTCCGGTATACCATGCGGTCATGCGATAGCGGTTAGTAGATTTCTTAAACAAAGAGACTGTAATCATTTGGTCTGGTATTGGTTTAAAACAACAACGCTAAAAGGGACATACCAAGGATTGGTTTACCCTGTAGGAGAATCATCCGAATGGGAGAAACCGGATGGCTTGCAAATTGTGAAGCCACCAGGTGTGATTCGAAAACAATCAGGGAGACCAAAAAACAAAGACCATATTAAATCTCAAGGAGAAGTATCAACTCCTGTAACGTATACAAGGTGCTGGATGGTTGGACACATGCGTCAATCATGCATGGAACCATTGCCAAAAAGAAATGTAATTGAATTGTATTCTCTTATTCAAAATAATATTTTTTGTACATTAGAGTACCATTGTTTAAATAATGTTTTTTCCAGGAAAATGTGGGAAACGCAGTTTGGCAACAACCATCGATGTTGGGAAATTCATTTTGGCAACACCCATCGATGGAGGGCACATCTAATCAGGGAGCCTCAGGTTGGGTACATCCATCAATGGCGGGAACTTCGGGTTGGGTACAACCATCAATGGATGGAGCATCAAGTTGGGTCCAACCCTCAATGGGGGGAGCAGTAGGTTGGGGACAACCATCAATGGAGGGAACATCAGGTTGGGTACAACCATCAATGGCGGGAACATCAGGTTGGGGACAACCATCAACGTATGGAACTTCAGGTTCGCTACAACCATCAACATATGGAACATCAAGTTCGCATCAATATGATGAAATGGATTGGAGCTACGAACAGTTTAACTTGGCTGACCCGTAGTAGATGAAAATAATGTTGTTTAAATGTCATGTTATATTTTTTGTGATGCTCGTTTGCTACTATTGAGGTTATTTGCAGTATAAGAACTTAATAGTACTTGCTTCTTGCTTGTTTTTATTGATTATTGTTCAAGGTTTTGCCATTTATTTTATACGGTTTTATGTTAGACATATAATTAATCAAACACACATAAGCATTACACATACTATTAGAACTAAATACATGAGATTGTTAACTAGAAACTAGATAGGATATTGTTAAGACTTATGCAAATCAAAAGACAAACAAAGAAAAGCAAACCCTTCCCACTTCATCCCGTTATTTGGTTATAGACCTTTGCCATATAGCGACGCCTCTGACGAGCAGCACGTTGCGCATTCACCAACATTGTCTTCAAAAGAGCCTCTTGTTCCTCTTCTACCCCAACCATTTCCTTCAAATAAGTAACGGCATTTGCAGCTTCAATGCCATTTACCGCTTCGAATTCTATAATATAAGCTTTCTTCTTACGGATTTTTTCCGCCGCATGGGCACAATGCATCTCTAGATCAACCACAGCCTGCTCCGCCTCCATTGTCTCTCTATGAAATAACACATACAGTTGTTTGCTAATCAAATGAGAATCCGCGGCATTTGCAAGTTCTTCGATTAACATAGAAGGGCCTTCCATTTGTTTTGAGTAAACATAAATGAACTATGTACCCTTTAAATAGGGATAGAGAAGCCTACATATACACAAATGAAGTATGTAATAAATATCAATCTACTCCCATCACATTAAATGATCCACTCCCCAACCACCAGTCGAGTAATCGACCATATTACCATGATCATAGCTAGAACAAACTGATATAAACAAACTAACAAGTTAAAATAAAATACTTAACAATCGATTTAAGCTGCAGTCACTAGACATAGTTAATATCCATTCACTAGGCATAAAAGCGGGGGTAAATACAAAATGTTGGGTATGCATAAACCCAAAGTTATCCCGTAGGATTACATAACCCGCAACTACATGCTAGTTCCCATGCGATACCATAGATAATGTATTGTTTCCAACATAGTTTACAAAAGGACCATACAAATGTTTACACAAAAGCTTGCCGTTCAAGGAACATTCAAGGAACATGTATTTTATGCTTGTAATAAAACTTGATCAACCTCTCTCGATATGCCAACGGTGCTTGAATATGGTTGTCAAAGTCCAAAAGCTTGCCGTTTCCCAACCTGTAAAAACCATTAAATATATAAATCACTACTGTTAATCAAGTAATCCAACTATTCAATTCAATTATACCATTCACATTGAAAATAGCAAACGTCAGTCAGGAATATGCCTTAGCTGCCAATTTTTACTAACTTGTGGACTACATTTATCTATTTATAGGATGACTACATATGGACTGTTCACATGTGACTTGCCATGTGGTGAGGATTTTGCTATTTAGGGGTTGTTGTCACATGGTGGTTTATATTCACCCTACTATAAAACTTAGTTACTTAGGAAATATGCCGAAAAAACCTAAAAAAGTTGCGTTCAAATATAACGCTGAAGATAGGCAATGGTCAAACAAGGTTCTCAAAGAGGTAATATTTCCGGAGATTTATGAAAGATATGGCCCAAATGCCGAACCAAATATGCAATTGCCATCTAAAATTCTAGAAGACCTCAGACGAGAAGTGTATGGTGAGGCAAGTAGCAGCAAGTCGGCCATTAATGGTGAACCAAACCAAGATGGGAAAAAATAAATGCGCTTATAGCTTTGCCTATCCTACAGCATGTATCTTACATGTTGCTTAATGAATGCTTATCTTACTAGGTATCAAGTATTAGATTTGTACAAGTATCATATTATAATTCTAAAAGTATTTGTACAAGTATCATATTATAATGAATGCTTATCCTAGTTGATTGGAAAAAGTATTTTAAATGCTATGTAGAATGACATACCTGAATAATAACATGCAGACCCACACCCCACAGTCGTCAAAAAATCCACCCTGCCTTGGAACATTCTTAGCATTCATAAACGTAATCCTATAGGACATAGGATCGATTCCCTTCTGGTCAAACAAATCTGCTGCTTTCAGCACTTCCGGAAGCCTTTTCTCTAGGCAATCCCTCATTCTCAGGTAAAAATCACGCGTTTCAATCTCAGGATAGGGTTGAGTATCATAGAATGTAACTTTACCAATCCGGATGTGAAACACAGCAAGAGACCAATGTCTTTCAGGTTCATTTATGGGGATAAAAACCCGTTCAACATCAGCCCATCCAAGAGGGTATTTTTCTTTGTTTACATAGAACAAAGGCATCGATCCATTCATCAGCAGTGGTAGAAAAAAGCAGCTAACCATCGACCAATCCATATCGTCTGGTCTAGTATGCCACATGTAGCCAATCCATAGATCAATGTGCTGTAAGAACAAGAAGCAAAGAAAAAGAAGAAAGAAAAAAATATTCAGTTGGTTGTATAAAAAATGCGATTTTGATTTTATATACCTCGAGACAGATTTCAAACAACTCTTATATGATACAAATTACCAAGGTGTGCCGAAGAAAAAATTATGGATTATATAAAAGCATGTGAGTAATAGGACTCGTGTTGAATGGGATAATGAAGGAGTGTGGATTGCCATAAACAATACACACTATATCATTATCACAAACAACACACCTCAATTATAAGAGCCCATCTATCAAACGATGTATATGGGTTTCATTTCTTAATTTGACCGCGTTCCATAAAACCATTGGTGTGCTTGATATTGATCACATTCTTTGTTATCTGTAATTGAACCAAAAAAATAGGATCAATATCAAGCACACAAATGATTTTATGGGAACTCAGTCAAACTAAGCAATGGAACCCATCAACATCGTTAGATAGATGTGCCCTTATAATTGAGATTTTCAATGTGAAGTTCAATGTAGCAAGATGTGTATAAAAGTTACTTTCAACTTCTCTTTGAAACAATTTTATAGAATCCACAGCTATAATGTTTAGCTAACCTTTAAAAAGTGCTTTTGGCAATTTACCTCAAATAAAAGTTACTTGAAATCAGTTGGCAAGTACATACAATCAAAAGCACAATTTTATATAAAACTGAGTAAAGTAAATAAAAGATGTATTTACTTTACCTCGTCAAGCAGCCATCCTTTGCGTTTATCATCAAGGCCGATTAGAGAATCCCAGAAATTACGACCCACAACTATATCACCGGACCAAGGAAACTTACAATTACGCCACCCATCCATAAGGAGAAATCGATCAATTTCGTAGTTAACATAAATTTTGTCGAGATTGTGATATGGTCGTTCAAGAACCTGAAATACAAAATAACAAAAATAAATCACCTTTAATATCAAAACAATCACAATATAACATGCTTATATTAATACAAAGGATCTTAAACATCATACCTCTACCCAAGGTCTTACTTGCCGTAACATTTGAACCATAATCGGATCAAGAATGTTCTTCCGATTTTTCAATTCATCTATGCTAGGAACTGGTGAAGGTTTTACTTCAATAAACGGCGACCTAATAAAATTTTCGAACCTCCTCTTCTTCATTTCATAACGCTCGTGAGGAAGTTTCACCCGAGGTAAAATTTTGATGTTTGGTTCATTAGGTGGACAGAAATCCTCTTGCTTTTCATCGTTTACAACATTTCGTCCATGTAATCCGTTGTATGGTCCATCTTCAACGCATGGCGACTCAAACATGTTAAGAAAATCATTGCCTTGACTGCAATACTCATCAGCAAGATCATTGTCCTACCAAATATATAAAAATAGTTAGCCAAAGGACCCGCTACCCCCAAAGGACAACTTCAACTGTTTCTATTCAAAAACCCTCTTTATACTTAAAAAATAAATTAATATTAATGTCACCATCACTTAGTATTGCACAAAATAAGTTATAACGTGACTTTCATCCTACACGACACCATAAAATTACCTTTTCTGCATCAGATATGTTAACATAATTGTCTTGCTCTTCTGGTTTGCTAGTATGAAACTGCGTAGGAAAGGTTTACCACATAGTATTAGAAACTCACATTTAAAAATATAAAACTCTTCACATCTAAATAAATCACCTTTTCATAAGACTCCCGTTCTCTTTGAGCAGTGTAAACCTACATACCAAATTGTTTACCACAAATTAGTATAACATTATAGTTCAATAAAAAATACATGCTTAAAATTAATGAAAGTATTGTTTACGACAACATCATAAAATTACCTTTTCATTAGGATCTGTCTCCACATTCTTTCTTTTACTAGGAAGTAACTGTAAGTGAAAGTATTGTGGAACAAAACTAGCCTATTAGTGTATACCATGACAAGTTTCTCAAAAGAAAATAACTTGGAAACAAATTGGAAAAGGTAAAACAGTTACCTGAATTATAGTCTCGAGTTTCAATGTTCGGGCTTCCAAAGCCTTGACAACAGCTTCAAGAGCAAAAACATCCACATGGTTAACTACCTCAGCTGAGGAATCAACTTGACTTATATTCGGCATATCACTCGCCTTTTTCTTCCAATAATGATCATAAAGTCCACCCTTTCGAACAGGCGGTGCCCTCGGGGTATACCACTTAAAAAATTCTAATGATTCTATATACCATTGAAATTCAGCCTCAAATTTGTTTGGGATGAGACCAAATTTTGGTGTGGATTCCTATGAAAAACATAGAACTTAGTTTTCTGTGCTAAACTAGTTGTATCATGCTGAAAAAACCTATTTTGTGAGTAGTAGTAAACGTGTGCTTTGCAAACAACTATGGTAAACAAAGTAATTATTTGAACGATTATAAGATGTTCCAAAAACATTATATTTACCTTAGGAAAAAGTAGTTCGAAATTATCAGATTTTGCAAATGATCTATGCTTCGACCATGAAAGCGCTCTTGGGATCACCCCATCATCCTTCCTCCACCAGAGCCGACTTTTATCAGAAGTCTCAATAATCCATATCTGCAAAAAATGCAAACATAACCATTATTAGTTACAAGGACTAGAAAGATAATAATCAAGCATTACTCTAAACAGTAAGCAAAGACTTGCAATTAATAACCTTGAATGCACAAACAAACCCAGCCAAGCAATAGGTCGGAACATCCTTGGATTTTGTTTTGCCCAATGGTGCACTGTTACCAACTTGATTCTTTGAAGCAACATTTCTGATTGAATCATACAGCTGCCTCCAAATGTACTCGCCCCATGGGAATGCATTCCACTCATCAACATCTTCGACCATCCTCAGTAACATATCATCAATGACAGACCCTAAATCGTTACCCATGAATATAACCTCTAAGGTTAGCAACAAACACACCCTTACGGCATCTGCATCCGATAGGTTTAAAAAAGCATCTTCATCTTCGATAACAGATAGAAGATCGATGTTTTTCACATACTGTCCAACCTTATCTGGAAAAACACGATCACGAAATGGGATATCCCCACTTCTCCATTTTCGAAAGCTGAGAATACCAAATTTAAACCCAGTTATCAAGCAGAATTCATGCCGACCAAAAACAAAACTATGTCCATTCACACAATATACAATTGGAAGATCATAGGTATCATCGTATTGGCAGACTTGTTTCTGAAGCATATACTGAACCAGACGTTCTTCATTATCAAGATAAGTAAGATCTAGCCACGGTCCAAAACATGTGGCCTTAAACAATGTCTGTCGCGGCTGGTCTAATTCCTTTTTCATACGTGAGAAGTAAGGCAATTTACTTCTCACGATAAGTGTTGAATCATAGTCCTACAAAAAAAAAAAATATACTTAAAAATGTTAGCATAAGGCTTACAGTTAATAAAACATCCAATACTTTAGCAATACTAAGAAACATAAGCACTATAATAATCACTTAAAAATGAACTGTCAAGCTAGGATAACCCTTAAGTAAGCTACTTAACAACCCCATAAGCCTTTATGTAGCCAGGAAGCTTGAGTATACTAAAACAAGGAATACTATTTTCGTCACTTGCTCATGCTCTAGCCAGTGAGGTCAAGTATACTAAACATAAGCAGAAATAAAGGAATTAAGAACATACTATGTTAACATTCAATGTAAGGCAGTGACTACATCTTCCAATAAATTTAAACTTTGCAATGTGATAAACGTACATTTTTACACAAGGATGGAAAGTCGACCAACATTATATTTCTTTCTAACTATTGTACAATATATTGCGGTTATCATTCTCGATAAAAATAGGCCTTAAGTGCTAAACAACAGTCGTAATCACTCCAAAGTCCATTAAAAACATGCTTGAATTTTTTAGCCCAAATGTTGAGCACCTAGATAAGCATAGCAAATTTAAACCTCTAAAGTGAGAAATCAATAATGAAATCCCTAATAAGGACTTAACAAAAAGCGTTAACAAAGGGCATAAGCACTTAATTAAGCAATCAACAAACGTAATGAACATAAAGATTAGCCAAATGTCTAAGCAATTAATCTTCTTAAGTACTAAAAACCCTAAAAAGATCTTCCAATAATGAATTAAGTGCTTAGACAATCACGATAAGGAATTATGATCATCCAATAAGCAGAAAGAAAGGAGCCAATCACTTAATTAATCAATCAAGAAAACTAACAAACCTAAAAACCCTAACACGAATCTCAGTTCGAAGGGCTTTCAAAAACAATAATAAGAACTAATCAAAATCTGTTGACTTGATGCAAAACACTAACCATTTTTGATGAAAAAACAAGTATCGATCAATCATTCAACATGTACCAAGTGTTTGTTAGAGAGTTTAGAAAAAACCGTGATGTGTGTGTTAAATTTGAAAGAGATTTTAGAAAGTGTTATTTTGAAAATTAATTAAAATAATAATTAAAAGTACAATGAGTGAGATTTAGTCAGGTACAAAGGCAATCCAAGCAAAAGATTTTCTGACACATTTTCTTTTTTCCAAGGACAAAAAGTACGCCGTCAGTCGAGCAGCCGTCAGTCGAGCACATGAGTCGAGCAATTTTTAATATTATAGTACAAGCACTACCAACAGTAAATAAGATCTTGTCATAGATTTGGTCTGCCAAAAAATAGTAATAAAAAAAGAGAAAGTGGGACACGTGTCGCTCATATAGGCCAGTTGAGCAGTCGAGCAGTTGAGCATGACCAAAATGAGAAATGGGGTCAAATCATGACCAAAACATGAAATGGGTGAATGTTTTTGTACTATTTTGGTAATTTCCTCTATAAATTATCATCTAAATTTAGGCTTCTTTAGAACATTGAAGACATAACTGTTTATACATATATGTACGAGCAATTGATATGGATAAAATTTTAAGAGTTAATTACTTAATTGGTCCTTATGGTTTACCGGGTCTAACATATATTGTCCCTGTGTTTTTTTTTCGACGGGTTATATGTCCCTATGGTATACAAAAGTTACGGATCCTGTCCAATTTGCTAACGGCGTTTAAACGGTCGTTAAAAAAGGACTAACGTGATATAGATGCATAACGCCATGGCCTAAGATTATATATATGCAACCCGGTAAACCACAAGGACCATTTTAGTAATTAACTCAAAAAAAAAAAAATTAAAATTACGATAATTAACTAAAAAAAAAAAGAAAAAAAAACTTTTTTTTAAAATTAAGAAAAAAAGTAATTAACTCAAAAAAAAAATATAAATTTTTTTTTTTGAGTTAATTACCATTTTCGTAACTTAAAAAAAGTTTTTTTTTTTTTTTTTTTTTTTTTTTTTTTTTTTTTTTTTTTTTTGTTAATTACTAAAATGGTCCCTGTGGTTTACTGGGTTTCATATATATAATCTTAGGCCCTGACGTTTTGCATCTATATCACGTTAGTCCTTTTTTAACGACCGTTTAAACGCCGTTAGTAAATTGGACAGGATCCGCAACTTTTGTATACCACATGGACATGACCCGTCGAAAAAAAAAACACAGGGACAATATATGTTAGACCCGGTAAACCATAAGGACCAATTAAGTAATTAACTCAAATTTTAAGATACATACACGGGAATTGATTTACACGCCAAACTTTTTGATAAAAACACCATTTTATACAAGCTGTATAGCACACCGTACAACACTTTAATGTACATGATATGGTGAAAGAATAAAAAAATGTGGTGTGCAAACCAACCCTTTACATACACATGATTCTTTAGAACTTTTCTTGCATGTTCATTATTAATTCATTTTTCATTATTTATTTATTTTTTTCATGTGAAGGCGGATCGTTACAAAGGAATGTGTCAGTCGTCTCCAACCCATGCAAGGTATATATAACTTATTAAATATAAGGCAAATGTTTCATAAAGGTATTATACTTGCCATGATTTCTTTTCATCAAATTCGGCCCTCTTGTGGTACGTTGTGACATTTTTTCCATTCAAATTATTAAAACTCCTGTTTGCTGAGAGGAGCAAAAATGTCACAAAATACCTCAAGAATGCCAAATTTGAAATATCAGTACCCATATAAGGAAATTTTTTTGTTAGATACCTAGAAAAAGAAGTGGTGACAAATACGATACTTTTATAAAACGTTTGCCCTTAAATATATATACTTTACAGAATTGTGATTTCAAAGTGCTATTGTATAGAGTAAACTTTGAATTGGATTATGTTGCTTATGAACAGTGGCGGACCCAGGATCTTGGTAGAGCCCCTCAATGGATGGGTTATGGGTTCCTAGTGAAGCTACACACCTTTTCTGGCCATACTATTATAGATGCTGGTTGAATGGTTGGATGAAAAAGTGATGTGAAAATGTAGCTAGATGGTAGGTGCATTAATGGTGAATTAAGGAGTTATAAGTGGCATGGTTCATGTTATAGTGCGGTTATGACTTTTGGTGAATTCTCTGTTTTGTCAGAGATATGAGTTAGTGTTGACCAATATCGGATGCCAAGTGTTTTGCAGGCTTGTTAGTGTAGGTTTGTTAGTCTGTTCTGTTTGATTGTATGATATGAGAAACTGGATGGGTGATGTTCATCACAGTTTGTGAATCTTGTAATTTGATTGTTGATTTTAATATAAATTCACCATTTGCATTAAAAAAAAAAAGAAAAAAAAAGGTGTTTTTGAGGTTTCGTTTTGCTAATTATACCCATGTGAGTTATGCTTATGCTTACCGAGTATGGATCTAGTGAGAAGAATTATCGAAATGAGAATAGTGAGAAGAAATTGTAGCCACATATTTTAAATAAAGAAAGAGAAATAATAGGAGATGCATCTATTTTTTGTGGATGCATCTAATATTCGTGGTTGTGGTTTCTTCTCATTCTTCTTATCTTAATTATATTTCTTATTTGATCATAAGTCTATGCTTACCACAATTGTTAACATAACATTCATTAAACTTAGAATTGTTGTAATAATCATGACATAGCATATTATAAACAAGTAATCACAAAATACGCAACGGAAGACCAGAATCAATACATGTAATTAATTAATCGAATACTAAATAGAAAATGTACATTTTAGCAACTCCAAGCAAACAATGATCAAATCAAGTTAAACCCTAAAATCAGGGTTTGCTATTTTCGACTTATATAAAACTATAAAAGTCGACCAAGGAATTCACAAACACAAGTGGTGTTTGTCCTATGTTCTTTTACACACGTATTAGTAGCGATTCGATGCGAATGCTAGTTTATAAGGATCACTATAACCAACCTAAACACTTTAAATTGAGCACAAAGAAATCGAAACCCTTATGGAAGAGGGTGTATGATCAGTTAGCACAATGAGATAAGAAGAAAAAGTTAGGGTTAGTTAAGTGAACCAAGATTAATCAAGAATGAATACAAGCCTTTGTATTTATACTTGATTAACTTAGAGTCCAAATTAGGGTTGGATTTGGTATCTAGGAAAAACTAGAAGGGGGGTTGAATAGTTTTTCGTCTTTTACGTTTTATAAAAGTTTGCTTCTAAAGAATAGATGCAAGTTTCAAAACTCTTTGATGCAAAAATGTAGATACTAGTTTATTCACGGTTTTTGTATAATCACTACTTATATATAATGTTGAGTAGAAATTTATAACTTCATATATCACATTTAAATATATATGTGTATATGTGTTTTAGTATGAGTTTATCTATTTGGTTTGTTTGTTATAAAATTAATGTTGTGAATGGAGCCTAGTTTGATCTTTATGTGAAATCAATATATGCACAACACAAGCAATTATAACTATATATGAAATGCTAACAAGTAAATAAACAAAGAGTGAGAGATGGAAAGATCAAACCGAGAGACAACAGATTTATAGTGGTTCGGCTACAAGGACACCTTCCTTGCCCTACTCCACTCCCCGAGCACCGAACTCGAGAGTTTTCTTCACTAGATCAATAACCTCCCTTATGGCGGAGAAAACCGTACACACCTTTAGCTTACACCAATTTAACGACACAAAGCTATATGTCGGGTTCTAATCGTAGCTAGAATCAATCTCGCAAGTATAATCACAACACAACTTCTTCTACACTCTTTCACACCTTCTACACTTTTTCACACCTTCTACACTTCTTCACACCACTTGTTTCTTCACACCTTCACATCTTAGATCTATCCACTACTTCAAGATTTATACTTCTTCAAAACTTCTAGGCTTCAATTTCTTCTCAACTTTAAGGCTTCAACTTCTTTATCTTCACAACTAATCTCTACTTCAATATACTACCACTTCATATATCTTCTACCATTAATCCTATGTGCCTCTACTTCTTCACTTCTAGTACCACTTCACACCTTCAACAAATCTAGATCTTATGTCTAAATCTAGCTAATCAATGCATACACTTTATACACCAAAGAATGAATGATATACAAGATGAAATGATCAAACAACTTAGATAGCAAGATGATACTAAGTTGTAATATTTCTAGTCTTGATAGATAGAAGTATTCTTCTCTTTGCACTTGAGTGGATGAAGCTTTGGGTCACTTGGAAACAAAGACTTATGAATTATATGATCAAAGGATTTAAGATAGAAATGGAGGTTTGAATCAGAAAGTTTTTGGTGCAAAAAGGTAAGAAAAATTTGTGGAATGATCCAGTATTTAAAGGGACAGAAAACACTGTTTAGGAGCGTGCCGGTCCCCTTAATTCATGGCCCGTACCCTTAATTTTAAGGGGACCGCCCCTTATAATTAAGGGGGCCGCCCAGCTGTAACGGCCAGAAAATCTGTCATTTAGTGAGGAAAGTTTATTTGGTGAAAAACTAACTGATTTTGGTTAAAAATTTGAATTCATATATTTAGTATGATTAAAACATTTTTCTTTATTACCAAAAGTGTTTTTCAAAAATATATAATATGTTTATATAATTAAATAAACTTTGTAATAATTAATTAAATACCCCTTTGATCTTATAATGCATTAGACACTTTGTTTATTCATACCTTAAGTGATTAGATGGTGAAAGTGATTATTTACTACTAAATACTTGTTTACGTCATGATCTTTGGTTTGACGGGTTTTTGTTTTGTGATTATCAAAACATAGAGATATCGAAAGATATGAATAACGTTTTTAGTCATTTATTTATATTAACAATCTCCCCCTTTTTGTAGAATCCAAAAGGTTTAGGCCGATAAGATGAAAGCTCCCCCTTGATGTATGCTCCCCCTTGTTTGAGGGCACCAGGTTCGAGCTATGAAATTCTTGCAAGAAAAATATTAAAAGCACAAGCAAAAATATATAACATACTAATAACAAATAACAAGCATGACAAAGGAGAATTTGAAACACATATAAAAGCATTCATTAATTCAAAATGATTATGTCAACCACATAATCATTGTTACATAAGCCATAATGTTAGAATTCTAAACCAAGTAGAATATCCTATTGTGCCTACAAAGAGTGTCATTAAACTTTCTTGCATCCCAAAATGGTTGAGGTATTTTATTTGAAAAATAATAAACATAAGTGTATAGAATGCTTGGGTGAGAGTGGTAAATGGGGATCATGTTGGTGGCTTAATGGAGGTAAACTTTTGGTTTCATGGATGTTGGTGAGTTTGGAGATGTAGAGCTTGGAGGTGGTGAATTTGAAGTTGGGTTTGTTGGTTGAGGGTTTTGATGTTATTCAAGTGATGGTGTTTGTTGAGATCTAGTAAGAAGATACTCAATCCAAGTAAAGTGCTCATTCAATGCAATTGTTTGTTGTTGGAGGAAGATGCAACAAGGGCAATTGTTAACATGCTTCTCAATTTGGTTAATGTTGTGTGGTGATGATGGTGAGCTTGATTGAGGTGGATCCAAATTACGTTGAGCTAGATGTAATGCTAAAAGAGCACTAAGCTCATGAGCCTCTTTTAGCTCCTCAACGAACTTCAAGTGTTCGGACGAAGGTGATGGTGGAGGAGCATGATAGTTGTCTTGGATGAAGGTTTGAACATGCAACATAGGAATGACATGTGAGGTTGTAGGATGTGGTGGTGGTACTCTTGGTGGTGGAGACATGATTGAGCTTGGGTAATCATGAAAACATGATATGGGTGGAAGAGGTTCTTCATGAGTGGATGGTGTTTTGTTGAATGAGCAACATGTGAAGTATTGATTGAGATATTGGGATTGTTGTTTTGGGATTAAGCATGCTCATCATATGAAGAAGCATTAATGAGGGCATGAGTGGATGATAGGTTGTGAGATGAGTCATTAGTGTGGGTTTGAGGTTTAGTTGTTGGTTGACTTGGAACAACATCACTTGAATTGTGACAAGAATCAAATTTCCTCCTCCAAATGGGTTTGACGGAGATCCTTGCGGTTCTTGAAACCTTAGGTTTTTGGTTGTTGGGGGATGACATGTTTGGATGTGATTGCATTTATGATGGGAAGAAGGTATTTATAGTGTAAGAAAAATGTTGGTTAGGAAGGTAAATTGTGAGGTATAGTATGGGACAAAATATGTTTGTGAATTTTGGGAAGTATAGGGTGAAGATGGTCAAAAAGTGATAAAGAAAACAGTAACCCCGACCGTCAGATGGCCGGTCCCCTTAATTAGGGGCCGGTCCCCTTAATCATTAAGGGGGCCGCCTTATATAATTAAGGGGGCCTCCCATCTGGTGAATTCCAGAATGCCAGAATTGGGTTTTTGACAGAAAATTTTCAAAAAGGTTGTGATTTTGGGGTTGGATTCAAGTAAGTTCAACTCTTTGAGGTAATATAGGGTATACTATTCATAAATGTTGAAAATGTTATAAAAACAAATAAAGTAGAAAAATAACTTCTAATATACATGCAATCTACTTATTGGCCAATTTAGTTAAACAACCAAGGAAGCAATAAAACATACTAGTCAAATATGCAACTATATGAAAATGATAATATGTAGGCTAGTACAAACATATTGATAAGTGCTTACAAGTAAAAAATGGGAAGATATGATTGTATGGACTTCAAGACTTGTTACAAACAAGATCCATATAGGCAAACCATGATTCTCATGAAATTATTTGATTAAATTGTGAATGTCATAGTAGTGTATGACACATATGAGATAATCAAATATATTTTTAGTAAAACATTTTTAGTTTTATTCAACAATGCTTTGAAATAGATTGAAGTGTGTATTAGAGTAAAATAAATTGAGTTTTGCTTCATAACATGTTGTCAAATTGGATAAGAAAGTTTTTCCAATCTTGATTTAGATTAAAATAGAGTTATGCTAGCTTACATTTAAATATGTTATTTGAAGAAAGATGAGATAGATATTTGAAAGATAATTTTTCAAAGCGAGAGGTTTTAAACATGATGTTTTATTTTTGATAGCAAGAAATCACAAATGAAGGATTTGAAATGAAAACTTATCATATTCAAGAAAATTAGTTGAGCCCATTGTCACATATAATCATCTTTAATGGCAATTAAAGACATGGATGAGTGATGGTAAGTTCTAATGATGCAATATGATTGAGAGGGATAAAATAAATCATCTATAGATACAAGATTAACACATGTATATATATATATACTGAACTCATCATATTATTGAATGCTAACAAGTCTTAATTATAGGACATCTATTAATGCAACTAGAATAGTCATTTAGTCCAAATAGTAAGTATTCTACTATTGATCATAGATGATATTCAATATAAATGATGAATAAGAAGAATGGTAATAGACTTAAAATCAAGAAGGTTAACTAGCCTAATTTCATGTATACATATATTAGTATTAATGATATATGAACAGGGCAACCTATACATTTAATCTTATTAATATACTAATTATAGCATACTTTAATATAATGTGATATTGACAAGTTTTTGAAAAGAGAACTTACCTCAGGCCCAGCTTTTTCTTAAGAGTGAGCATGTAAGAAGACATCTTTAAGGTTAGCCCAAAGCATGTCGAAGTAGCAAGGTAAAATCCCAACGTAATAAAATTCAAGGAGGCTTGATCCGAAATACTTAATTGATCACAACAATAATCATAAGTTGTGTAGATCAAGAATAATAGCGCTTGAATCCTTCATCATGAGGTAGTAACGAACACACCATAAAACCAATACTCCAAAAGTAAAGAAAACAATGCCGAAACAGTAAATGGCCGCAACAACGTCATAAGCAAATTGTGTGTAGAATGTGAATCAGAGTAATAGGAATTAATAGTCATCAAATGTAAGAGAGCAAAGTGAGCGATCCAAAAAGTAATAGTCTCTTCGTTTGTTAACTACCTAAACATGAAAAAGAGCTTGGTACCCAGATTCTTATGGGTCCGAGATGGTTAGTTGAGGAAATCCATTGCCTTTAAATGCACATGATGAGGATGTCGTCGAGAAGTACAAGAGTTTATCAATAGTTTGGTTTAACTAACAAACAATGACTTTCTTGACTAGAATGATAAATAATGGGTGTAAATAATATTAGTTATAAATTTCTCCACTATGTTTAACAAATTTTATTTGTTTTGATATATTTGTTAAAGGATCATTTGCGGTAAATCCTAAGCCGGTTTTATCATAAAATGACTTTTGAATGTTAAGTAGATATTTTAAAGATTTAGAACTATTTTCGAATTTGGCTAACATTTTTGCTTTTTCATTTTCCATTTTAATTCCATGTTTGTAATCTTGGCATTTTTTACATTCAAGATCAATTTCAATATTACTTTCAAGTCTAGACATTTTATCTCCTAAAATTATTTTTTTTCAAAGTTATTTTCAACGGAAATTGAAGATCCATTTTTAAAAATCATTTTTGAGTCAATGTTGCAAAGATGTTTGAAGTTGTTTTCCAATTTTGAAAATTCTAATATAAATTGATCATAGCAAAAATGTTTGGTTTCGGATTGTACCTTATTTGTAGTTGTACAATCTCCACATGCTATATGATGATCAACTTCATTATTCATGTCGCACCAAGTTTTATTTGTAGATTTGCTAGGATCTTGAAGTATGTAGTCCTTGCCATCAATAATTGTATTCACATTTGTTTGAATATTCTCGCAAACCATATTTTCATCATCTTCTTCGTCCTTGTTGCACCATGATTTATTTACACTCTTTCTTCGGATTTGGCTCATGTATTTTTCGTTATTGATACCTTCAATGATCACATTTGAACTAGTAGTACATGTGTTTATTTCAACTAAATATTTATCTATCAAATTTTCTGGAGTGACTAATTCTTGTGTAACATCAAGTTTATCATCTTTGGTTTTACATTTCTCTTGGTGAAACTTTAAAAGACATTTCCAAATATCATTTTCCGTTTTACAGAAGAATACTCTTTCATATTCTACTCTTGGTAGAGTTTTGAAAATAATTAATTTAGCTTTAGTATTTTTATCAATCTTTGTTTGAAGATTATTATATTGATTTTCAAAATCCATTTTGGTTGGTTGAAGATCACCAATTGAAATGATACGCCAAAGATCAAGATCTATTGATTTCACATAATTTTCAAATTTATTTTTCCATTCAAGAAAATGATCATTTTCAAATAGTGGTAGTTTTTGCGTAAATTCCCCTTCTAGATATTTTTCAAATTCCATAGATCGTTACAAGTTTTAAAATACAATATATTTTAAAAATCTTGCTAGACGTGGCTTTTGATACCAATTTTGAAAAAACTAGAAGGGGGGGGGGGGGTTGAATAGTTTTTCGTCTTTTTCGTTTTATAAAAGTTTGCTTCTAATGAATAGACGCAAGTTTCAAAACTCTTTGATGCAAAAATGTAGATACTAGTTTATTCACGGTTTTTGTATAATCACTACTTATGTATAATGTTGGGTAGAAATTTATAACTTCATATATCACATTTAAATATATATGTGTATATGTGTTTTAGTATGAGTTTATCTATTTGGTTTGTTTGTTATAAAATTAATGTTATGAATGGAGCCTAGTTTGATCTTTATGTGAAATCAATATATGCAAAACACAAGCAATTATAACTATATATGAAATGCTAACAAGTAAATAAACAAAGAGTGAGAGATGGAAAGATCAAACCGAGAGACAACGGATTTATAGTGGTTCGGCTACAAGGACACCTTCCTTGCCCTACTCCACTCCCTGAGCATCGAACTCGAGAGTTTTCTTCACTAGATCAATAACCTCCCTTATGGCGGAGAAAACCGTACACACCTTTAGCTTACACCAATTTAACGACACAAAGCTAAATGTCGGGTTCTAATCATAGCTAGAACCAATCTCACAACTATAATCACAACACAACTTCTTCTACACTCTTTCACACCTTCTACACTTCTTCACACCTTCTACACTTCTTCACACCACTTGTTTCTTCACACCTTCACAACTTAGATCTATCCACTACTTCAAGATTTATACTTCTTCACAACTTCTAGGCTTCAATTTCTTCTCAACTTTAAGGCTTCAACTTCTTTGTCTTCACAACTAATCTCTACTTCAATATACTACCACTTCCTATATCTTCTACCATTAATCCTATGTGCCTCTACTTCTTCACTTCTAGTACTACTTCACACCTTCAACAAATCTAGATCCTATGTCTAAATCTAGCTAATCAATGTATACACTTTATACACCAAAGAATGAATGATATACAAGATGAAATGATCAAACAACTTAAATAGCAAGATGATACTAAGTTGTAATACTTCTAGTCTTGATAGATAGAAGTATTCTTCTCTTTGCACTTGAGTGGATGAAGCTTTGGATCACTTGGAAACAAAGACTTATGAATTATATGAACAAAGGATTTAAGATAGAAATGGAGGTTTGAATCAGAAAGTTTTTGGTGCAAAAAGGTAAGAAAAATATGTGGAATGATCCAGTATTTAAAGGGACAGAAAACACTGTTTAGGAGCGTGCCGGTCTCCTTAATTCATGGCCGGTCCCGTTAATTTTAAAGGGAACGCCCCTTATAATTAAGGGGGCCGCCTAGCTGTAACGGCCAGAAAATCTGTCATTTAGTGGAGAAAGTTTATTTGGTTAAGAACTAACTGATTTTGGTTAAAAATTTGAATTCATATATTTAGTATGATTAAAACATTTTTCTTTATTACCAAAAGTGTTTTTCAAAAATATATAATATGTTTATATAAATAAATAAACTTTGTAATAATTAATTAAATACCCCTTTGATCTTATAATGCATTAGACACTTTGTTTATTCATACCTTAAGTGATTAGATGGTGAAAATGATTATTTACTACTAAATACTTGTTTACGTCATGATCTTTGGTTTGATGGGTTTTCGTTTTGTGATTATCAAAACATAGAGATATCGAAAGATATGAATAACGTTTTTAGTCATTTATTTATATCAACAATCTCCCCTTTTTGGATGATTACAAAACCTAAACTCATTAAATCCAAAAATTAATTTTTAGACAAGTATTTAGTGAGTTTATATTCACTTCTCCCCCTTTTTGTAGAATCCAAAAGGTTTAGGCCGATAAGATGAAAGTGCCCCCTTGATGTATGCTCCCCCTCGTTTGAGGGCACCAAGGGTTCGAGCTATGGAATTCTTGCAAGAAAAATATTAAAAGCACAAGCAAAAATATATAACATACTAATAACAAATAACAAGCAGGGCAAAGGAGAATTTGAAACACATATAAAAGCATTCATTAATTCAAAATGATTATGTCAACCACATAATCATTGTTACATAAGCCATAATGTTAGAATTCTAAACCAAGTAGAATATCCTATTGTGCCTACAAAGAGTGTCATTAAACTTTCTTGAATCCCTAAATGGTTGTGGTATTTTATTTGAAAAATAAGAAACATAAGCATATAGAATGCTTGGGTGAGAGTGGTAAATGGGGATCATGTTGGTGGCCTAATGGAGGTAAACTTTTGGTTTCATGGATGTTGGTAAGTTTGGAGATGTAGAGCTTGAAGGTGGTGAATTTGAAGTTGGGTTTGTTGGTTGAGGGTTTTGATGTTATTCAAGTGATGGTGTTTGTTGAGATCTAGTAAGAAGATACTCAATTCAATTAAAGTGCTCATTCAATGCAATTGTTTGTTGTTGGAGGAAGATGCAACAAGGGCAATTGTTAACATGCTTCTCAATTTGGTTAATGTTGTGTGGTGATGATGGTGAGCTTGATTGAGGTGGAAACAAATTGCGTTGAGCAAGATGTAATGCTACAAGAGCACTAAGCTCATGAGCCTCTTTTAGCTCCTCAACAAACTTCAAGTGTTCGGACGAAGGTGATGGTGGAGGAGCATGATAGTTGTCTTGGGTGAAGGTTTGAACATGCAACATAGGAATGACATGTGAGGTTGTAGGATGTGGTGGTGGTACTCTTGGTGGTGGAGACATGATTGAGCTTGGGTAATCATGAAAACTTGATATGGGTGAAAGAGGTTCTTCATGAGTGGATGGTGTTTTTGTTGAATGAGCAACATGTGAAATACTGATTGAGAGATTGGGATTTTTGTTTTGGGATTGAGCATGCTCATCATATGAAGAAGCATTAATGAGGGCATGAGTGGATGATAGGTTGTGAGATGAGTCATTAGTGTGGGTTTGAGGTTTAGTTGTTGGTTGACTTGGAACAACATCACTTGAATTGTGACAAGAATCAAGTTTCCTCCTCCAAACGGGTTTGACGGAGATCCTTGCGGTTCTTGAAACCTTAGGTTTTTGGTTGTTGGGGGATGACATGTTTGGATGTGATTGCATTTATGATGGGAAGAAGGTATTTATAGTGTAAGAAAAATGTTGTTTAGGAAGGTAAATTGTGAGGTATAGTATGGGACAAAATATGTTTGTGAATTTTGGGAAGTATAGGGTGAAGATGGTCAAAAAGTGATAAAGAAAACAGTAACCCCGACCATCAGATGGCCGGTCCCCTTAATTAGGGGCCGGTCCCCTTAATCATTAAGGGGGCCGCCTTATATAATTAAGGGGGCCTCCCATCTGGTGAATTCCAGAATGCCAGAATTGGGTTTTTGACAGAAAATTTTCAGAAAGGTTGTGATTTTGGGGTTGGATTCAAGTAAGTTCAACTCTTTGAGGCAATATAGGGTATACTATTCATAAATGTTGAAAATGTTATAAAAACAAATAAAGTAGAAAAATAACTTCTAATAGACATGCAATCTACTTATTGGCCAATTTAGTTAAACAACCAAGGAAGCAATAAAACATACTAGTCAAATATGCAACTATATGAAAATGATAATATGTAGGCTAGTACAAACATATTGATAAGTGCTTACAAGTAAAAAATGGGAAGATATGATTGTATGGACTTCAAGACTTGTTACAAACAAGATCCATATGGGCAAACCATGATTCTCATGAAATTATTTGATTAAATTGTGAATGTCATAGTAGTGTATGACACATATGAGATAATCAAATATATTTTTAGTAAAACATTTTTAGTTTTATTCAACAATGCTTTGAAATAGATTGAAGTGTGTATTAGAGTAAAATAGATTGAGTTTTGCTTCATAACATGTTGTCAAATTGGATAAGAAAGTTTTTCCAATCTTGATTTAGATTAAAATAGAGTTATGCTAGCTTACATTTAAATATGTTATTTGAAGAAAGATGAGATAGATATTTGAAAGATAATTTTTCAAAGCGAGAGGTTTTAAACATGATGTTTTATTTTTGATAGCAAGAAATCACAAATGAAGGATTTGAAATGAAAACTTATCATATTCAAGAAAATTAGTTGAGCCCATTGTCACATATAATCATCTTTAATGGCAATTAAAGACATGGATGAGTGATGGTAAGTTCTAATGATGCAATATGATTGAGAGGGATAAAATAAATCATCTATAGATACAAGATTAACACATGTATATATATACTGAACTCATCATAGTATTGAATGCTAACAAGTCTTAATTATAGGACATCTATTAATGCAACTAGAATAGTCATTTAGTCCAAATAGTAAGTATTCTACTATTGATCATAGATGATATTCAATATAAATGATGAATAAGAAGAATGGTAACAGACTTAAAATCAAGAAGGTTAACTAGCCTAATTTCATGTATACATATATTAGTATTAATGATATATGAACAGGGCAACCTATACATTTAATCATATTAATATACTAATTATAGCATACTTTAATATAATGTGATATTGACAAGTTTTTGAAAAGAGAACTTACCTCAGGCCCAACTTTTTCTTAAGAGTGAGTATGTAAGAAGACATCTTTAAGGTTAGCCCAAAGCATGTCGAAGTAGCAAGGTAAAATCCCAACGTAATAAAATTCAAGGAGGCTTGATCCAAAATACTTAATTGATCACAACAATAATCATAAGTTGTGTAGATCAAGAATAATAGCGCTTGAATCCTTCATCATGAGGTAGTAACGAACACACCATAAAACCAATACTCCAAAAGTAAAGAAAACAATGCCGAAACAGTAAATGGCCGCAACAACGTCATAAGCAAATTGTGTGTAGAATGTGAATCAGAGTAATAGGAACCAATAGTCATCAAATGTAAGAGAGCAAAGTGAGCGATCCAAAAAGTAATAGTCTCTTCGTTTGTTAACTACCTAAACATGAAAAAGAGCTTGGTACCCAGATTCTTATGGGTCCGAGATGGTTAGTTGAGGAAATCCATTGCCTTTAAATGCACATGATGAGGATGTCGTCGAGAAGTACAAGAGTTTATCAATAGTTTGGTTTAACTAACAAACAATGACTTTCTTGACTAGAATGATAAATAATGGGTGTAAATAATATTAGTTATAAATTTCTCCACTATGTTTAACAAATTTTATTTGTTTTGATATATTTGTTAAAGGATCATTTGCGGTAAATCCTAAGCCAGTTTTATCATAAAATGACTTTTGAATGTTACGTAGATATTTTAAAGATTTAGAACTATTTTCGAATTTGGCTAACATTTTTGCTTTTTCATTTTCCATTTTAATTCCATGTTTGTAATCTTGGCATTTTTTACATTCAAGATCAATTTCAATATTACTTTCAAGTCTAGACATTTTATCTCCTAAAATTATTTTTTTCAAAGTTATTTTCAACGGAAATTGAAGATCCATTTTTAAAAATCATTTTTGAGTCAATGTTGCAAAGATGTTTGAAGTTGTTTTCCAATTTTGAAAATTCTAATATAAATTGATCATAGCAAAAATGTTTGGTTTCGGATTGTACCTTATTTGTAGTTGTACAATCTCCACATGCTATATGATGATCAACTTCATCATTCATGTCGCTCCAAGTTTTATTTGTAGATTTGCTAGGATCTTGAAGTATGTAGTCCTTGCCATCAATAATTGTATTCACATTTGTTTGAATATTCTCGCAAACCATATTTTCATCATCTTCTTCGTCCTTGTTGCACCATGATTTATTTACACTCTTTCTTCGGATTTGGCTCATGTATTTTTCGTTATTGATACCTTCAATGATCACATTTGAACTAGTAGTACATGTGTTTATTTCAACTAAATATTTATCTATCAAATTTTCTGGAGTGACTAATTCTTGTGTAACATCAAGTTTATCATCTTTGGTTTTACATTTCTCTTGGTGAAACTTTAAAAGACATTTCCAAATATCATTTTCCGTTTTACAGAAGAATACTCTTTCATATTCTACTCTTGGTAGAGTTTTGAAAATAATTAATTTAGCTTTAGTATTTTTATCAATCTTTGTTTGAAGATTATTATATTGATTTTCAAAATCCATTTTGGTTGGTTGAAGATCACCAATTGAAATGATACGCCAAAGATCAAGATCTATTGATTTCACATAATTTTCAAATTTATTTTTCCATTCAAGAAAATGATCATTTTCAAATAGTGGTAGTTTTTGCGTAAATTCCCCTTCTAGATATTTTTCAAATTCCATAGATCGTTACAAGTTTTAAAATACAATATATTTTAAAAATCTTGCTAGACGTGGCTTTTGATACCAATTTTGAAAAAACTAGAAGGGGGGGGGTGTGGAATAGTTTTTCGTCTTTTTCGTTTTATAAAAGTTTGCTTCTAATGAATAGACGCAAGTTTCAAAACTCTTTGATGCAAAAATGTAGATACTAGTTTATTCATGGTTTTTGTATAATCACTACTTATGTATAATGTTGGGTAGAAATTTATAACTTCATATATCACATTTAAATATATATGTGTATATGTGTTTTAGTATGAGTTTATCTATTTGGTTTGTTTGTTATAAAATTAATGTTGTGAATGGAGTCTAGTTTGATCTTTATGTGAAATCAATATATGCAAAACACATGCAATTATAACTATATATGAAATGCTAACAAGTAAATAAACAAAGAGTGAGAGATGGAAAGATCAAACCGAGAGGCAACGGATTTATAGTGGTTCAGCTACAAGGACACCTTCCTTGCCCTATTCCACTCCCCGAGCACCGAACTCGAGAGTTTTCTTCACTAGATCAATAACCTCCCTTATGGCGGAGAAAACCATACACACCTTTAGCTTACACCAATTTAACGACACAAAGCTAAATGTCGGGTTCTAATCGTAGCTAGAACCAATCTCACAACTATAATCACAACACAACTTCTTCTACACTCTTTCACACCTTCTACACTTCTTCACACCTTCTACACTTCTTCACACCACTTGTTTCTTCACACCTTCACAACTTAGATCTATCCACTAATTCAAGATTTATACTTCTTCACAATTTCTAGGCTTCAATTTCTTCTCAACTTTAAGGCTTCAACTTCTTTGTATTCACAACTAATCTCTACTTCAATATACTACCACTTCCTATATCTTCTACCATTAATCCTATGTGCCTCTACTTCTTCACTTCTAGTACTACTTCACACCTTCAACAAATCTAGATCCTATGTCTAAATCTAGCTAATCAATGTATACACTTTATACACCAAAGAATGAATGATATACAAGATGAAATGATCAAACAACTTAGATAGCAAGATGATACTAAGTTGTAATACTTCTAGTCTTGATAGATAGAAGTATTCTTCTCTTTGCACTTGAGTGGATGAAGCTTTGGATCACTTGGAAACAAAGACTTATGAATTATATGATCAAAGGATTTAAGATAGAAATGGAGGTTTGAATCAGAAAGTTTTTTGTGCAAAAAGGTAAGAAAAATATGTGGAATGATCCAGTATTTAAAGGGACAGAAAACACTGTTTAGGAGCGTGCTGGTCCCCTTAATTCATGGCCGGTCCCGTTAATTTTAAGGGGAACGCTCCTTATAATTAAAGGGGCCGCCCAGCTGTAACGGCCAGAAAATCTGTCATTTAGTGGAGAAAGTTTATTTGGTTAAAAACTAACTGATTTTGGTTAAAAATTTGAATTCATATATTTAGTATGATTAAAACATTTTTCTTTATTACCAAAAGTGTTTTTCAAAAATATATAATATGTTTATATAAATAAATAAACTTTGTAATAATTAATTAAATACCCCTTTGATCTTATAATGCATTAGACACTTTGTTTATTCATACCTTAAGTGATTAGATGGTGAAAGTGATTATTTACTACTAAATACTTGTTTACGTAATGATCTTTGGTTTGATGGGTTTTCGTTTTGTGATTATCAAAACATTGAGATATCGAAAGATATGAATAACGTTTTTAGTCATTTATTTATATCAACAATCTCCCCTTTTTGGATGATTACAAAACCTAAACTCATTAAATCCAAAAATTAATTTTTAGACAAGTATTTAGTGAGTTTATATTCACTTCTCCCCCTTTTTGTAGAATCCAAAAGGTTTAGGCCGATAAGATGAAAGTGCCCCCTTGATGTATGCTCCCCCTCGTTTGAGGGCACCAAGGGTTCGAGCTATGGAATTCTTGCAAGAAAAATATTAAAAGCACAAGCAAAAATATATAACATACTAATAACAAATAACAAGCATGGCAAAGGAGAATTTGAAACACATATAAAAGCATTCATTAATTCAAAATGATTATGTCAACCACATAATCATTGTTACATAAGCCATAATGTTAGAATTCTAAACCAAGTAGAATATCCTATTGTGCCTACAAAGAGTGTCATTAAACTTTCTTGAATCCCTAAATGGTTGTGGTATTTTATTTGAAAAATAAGAAACATAAGCATATAGAATGCTTGGGTGAGAGTGGTAAATGGGGATCATGTTGGTGGCCTAATGGAGGTAAACTTTTGGTTTCATGGATGTTGGTGAGTTTGGAGATGTAGAGCTTGGAGGTGGTGAATTTGAAGTTGGGTTTGTTGGTTGAGGGTTTTGATGTTATTCAAGTGATGGTGTTTGTTGAGATCTAGTAAGAAGATACTCAATTCAATTAAAGTGCTCATTCAATGCAATTGTTTGTTGTTGGAGGAAGATGCAACAAGGGCAATTGTTAACATGCTTCTCAATTTGGTTAATGTTGTGTGGTGATGATGGTGAGCTTGATTGAGGTGGAAACAAATTGCGTTGAGCAAGATGTAATGCTACAAGAGCACTAAGCTCATGAGCCTCTTTTAGCTCCTCAACAAACTTCAAGTGTTCGGACGAAGGTGATGGTGGAGGAGCATGATAGTTGTCTTGGGTGAAGGTTTGAACATGCAACATAGGAATGGCATGTGAGGTTGTAGGATGTGGTGGTGGTACTCTTGGTGGTGGAGACATGATTGAGCTTGGGTAATCATGAAAACTTGATATGGGTGGAAGAGGTTCTTCATGAGTGGATGGTGTTTTTGTTGAATGAGCAACATGTGAAATACTGATTGAGAGATTGGGATTGTTGTTTTGGGATTGAGCATGCTCATCATATGAAGAAGCATTAATGAGGGCATGAGTGGATGATAGGTTGTGAAATGAGTCATTAGTGTGGGTTTGAGGTTTAGTTGTTGGTTGACTTGGAACAACATCACTTGAATTGTGACAAGAATCAAGTTTCCTCCTCCAAACGGGTTTGACGGAGATCCTTGCGGTTCTTGAAACCTTAGGTTTTTGGTTGTTGGGGGATGACATGTTTGGATGTGATTGCATTTATGATGGGAAGAAGGTATTTATAGTGTAAGAAAAATGTTGTTTAGGAAGGTAAATTGTGAGGTATAGTATGGGACAAAATATGTTTGTGAATTTTGGGAAGTATAGGGTGAAGATGGTCAAAAAGTGATAAAGAAAACAGTAACCCCGACCATCAGATGGCCGGTCCCCTTAATTAGGGGCCGGTCCCCTTAATCATTAAGGGGGCCGCCTTATATAATTAAGGGGGCCGCCCATCTGGTGAATTCCAGAATGCCATAATTGGGTTTTTGGCAGAAAATTTTCAGAAAGGTTGTGTTTTTGGGGTTGGATTCAAGTAAGTTCAACTCTTTGAGGCAATATAGGGTATACTAATCATAAATGAAGAAAATGTTATAAAAATAAATAAAGTGGACAAGTAACTTCTAATATACATGCAATCTACTTATTGGCCAATTTAGTTAAACAACCAAGGAAGCAATAAAACATACAAGTCAAATATGCAACTATATGAAAATGATAATATGTAGGCTAGTACAAACATATTGATAAGTGCTTACAAGTAACAAACGGGAAGATATGATTGTATGGACTTCAAGACTTGTTACAAACAAGATCCATATGGTCAAACCATGATTCTCATGAAATGATTTGATTAAATTGTGAATGTCATAGTAGTGTATGACACTTATGAGATAATCAAATATATTTTAGTAAAACGTTTTTAGTTTTATTCAACAATGCTTTGAAATAGATTCAAGTGTGTATTAGAGTAAAATAGATTGAGTTTTGCTTCATAACATGTTGTCAAATTGGATAAGAAAGTTTTTCCAATCTTGATTTAGATTAAAGTAGAGTTATGCTAGCTTACATTTAAATATGTTATTTGAAGAAAGATGAGATAGATATTTGAAAGATAGTTTTTCAAAGCGAGAGGTTTTAAACATGATGTTTTATTTTTGATAGCAAGAAATCACAAATGAAGGATTTGAAATGGAAACTTATCATATTCAAGAAAATCAGTTGAGCCCATTGTCACATATAATCATCTTTAATGGCAATTAAAGACATGGATGAGTGATGGTAAGTTCTAATGATGCAATATGATTGAGAAGGATAAAATAAATCATCTATAGATACAAGATTAACACATGTATATATATACTAAACTCATCATAGTATTGAATGCTAACATGTCTTAATTATAGCACATCTATTAATGCAACTAGAATAGTCATTTAGTCCAAATAGTAAGTATTCTACTATTGATCATAGATGATATTCAATATAAATGATGAATAATAAGAATGGTAATAGACTTAAAATCAAGAAGGTTAACTAGCCTAATTTCATGTATACATATATTAGTATTAATGATATATGAACAGGGCAACCTATACATTTAATCATATTAATATACTAATTATAGCATACTTTAATATAATGTGATATTGACAAGTTTTTGAAAAGAGAACTTACCTTAGGTCCAGCTTTTTCTTAAGAGTGAGCATGTAAGAAGACAACTTTAAGGTTAGCCTAAAGCATGTCGAAGTAGCAAGGTAAAATCCCAACGTAATAAAATTCAAGGAGGCTTGATCCGAAATACTTAATTAATCACAACAATAATCATAAGTTGTGTAGTTCAAGAATAATAGCGCTTGAATCCTTCATCATGAGGTAGTAACGAACACACCATAAAACCAATACTCTAAAAGTAAAGAACACAACGCCGAAACAGTAAATGGCCGCAACAACATCATAAGCAAATCGTGTGTAGAATGTGAATCAGAGTAATATGAACCAATAGTCATCAAGTGTAAGAGAGCAAAGTGAGCGATCCAAAAAGTAATAGTCTCTTCGTTTGTTAACTACCTAAACATGAAAAAGAGCTTGGTACCCAGATTCTTATGGGTCCGAGATGGTTAGTTGAGGACATCCATTGCATTTAAATGCACATGATGAGGATGTCGTCGAGAAGTACAAGAGTTTATCAATAGTTTGTTTTAACTAACAAACAATGACTTTCTTGACTAGAGTGATAAATAATGGGTGTAAATAATATTAGTTCTAAATTTCTCCACTATGTTTAACAAATTTTATTTGTTTTGATATATTTGTTAAAGGATCATTTGCGGTAAACCCTAAGCCGGTTTTATCATAAAATGACTTTTGAATGTTAAGTAGATATTTTAAAGATTTAGAACTATTTTCGACTTTGGCTAACATTTTTGCTTTTTCATTTTCCATTTTAATTTCATGTTTGTAATCTTGGCATTTTTTACATTCAAGATCAATTTCAATATTACTTTCAAGTCTAGACATTTTATCTTCTAAAATTATTTTTTTTTCAAAGTTATTTTCAACGGAAATTGAAGATCCATTTTTAAAAATCATTTTTGAGTCAATGTTGCAAAGATGTTTGAAGTTGTTTTCCAATTTTGAAAATTCTAATATAAATTGATCATAGCAAAAATGTTTGGTTTCGGATTGTACCTTATTTGTAGTTGTACAATCTCCATATGCTATATGATGATCAACTTCATCATTCATGTCACTCCAAGTTTTATTTGTAGAATTGCTATGATCTTGAAGTATGTAGTCCTTGCCATCAATACTTGTATTCACATTTGTTTGAATATTCTCGCAAACCATATTTTCATCATCTTCTTCGTCCTTGTTGCACCATGATTTATTTACACTCTTTCTTCGGATTTGGCTCATGTATTCTTCGTTATTGATACCTTCAATGATCAAATTTGAACTAGTAGTACATGTGTTTATTTCAACTAAATATTTATCTATCAAATTTTCTAGAGTGACTAATTCTTGTGTAACATGAAGTTTATCGTCTTTGGTTTTACATTTCTCTTGGTGAAACTTTAAAAGACATTTCCAAATATCATTTGTTGTTTTACAAAAGAATACTCTTTCGTATTCAACTCTTGGTAGAGTTTTGAAAATAATTAATTTAGCTTTAGTATTTTTATCAATCTTTGTTTGAAGATTATTATATTGATTTTCAAAATCCATTTTGGTTGGTTGAAGATCACAAATTGAAATGATATGCCAAAGATCAAGATATATTGATTTCACATAATTCTCAAATTTATTTTTCCATTCAAGAAAATGATTATTTTCAAATAGTGGTGGTTTTTGCGTAAATTCCCCTTCTAGATATTTTTCAAATTCCATAGATCGTTACAAGTTTTAAAATTCAATATATTTTAAAAATCTTGCTAGACGTGGCTCTTGATACCAATTGTGGAAAAACTAGAAGGGAGGGTTGAATAGTTTTTCGTCTTTTTCGTTTTATAAAAGTTTGCTTCTAATGAATAGACGCAAGTTTCAAAACTCTTTGATGCAAAAATGTAGATACTAGTTTATTCACGGTTTTTGTATAATCGCTACTTATATATAATGTTGAGTAGAAATTTATAACTTGATATATCACATTTAAATATATATGTGTATATGTGTTTTAGTATGAGTTTATCTATTTGGTTTGTTTGTTATAAAATTAATGTTGTGAATGGAGCCTAGTTTGATCTTTATGTGAAATCAATATACGCACAACATAAGCAATTATAACTATATATGAAATGCTAACAAGTAAATAAACAAAGAGTGAGAGATGGAAAGATCAAACCGAGAGGCAACGGATTTATAGTGGTTCAGCTACAAGGACACCTTCCTTGCCCTATTCCACTCCCCGAGCACCGAACTCGAGAGTTTTCTTCACTATATCAATAACCTCCCTTATGGCGGAGAAAACCGTACACACCTTTAGCTTACACCAATTTAACGACACAAAGCTAAATGTCGGATTCTAATCGTAGCTAGAACCAATCTCACAACTATAATCACAACACAACTTCTTCTAAACTCTTTCACACCTTCTACACTTCTTCACACCTTCTACACTTCTTCACACCACTTGTTTCTTCACACCTTCACAACTTAGATCTATCCACTACTTCAAGATTTATACTTCTTCACAACTTCTAGGCTTCAATTTCTTCTCAACTTTAAGGCTTCAACTTCTTTGTCTTCACAACTAATCTCTACTTCAATATACTACCACTTCATATATCTTCTACCATTAATCCTATGTGCCTCTACTTCTTCACTTCTAGTACCACTTCACACATTCAACAAATCTAGATCCTATGTCTAAATCTAGCTAATCAATGTATACACTTTATACACCAAAGAATGAATGATATACAAGATGAAATGATCAAACAACTTAGATAGCAAGATGATACTAAGTTGTAATACTTCTAGTCTTGATAGATAGAAGTATTCTTCTCTTTGCACTTGAGTGGATGAAGCTTTGGATCACTTGAAAACAAAGACTTATGAATTATATGATCAAAGGATTTAAGATAGAAATGGAGGTTTGGATCAGAAAGTTTTTGGTGCAAAAAGGTAAGAAAAATATGTGGAATGATCAAGTATTTAAAAGGACAAAAAACACTGTTTAGGAGCGTGCCGGTCCCCTTAATTTTGAGCGGTTCGCCCCTTATAATTAAGGGGGCCGCCCAGCTGTAGCGGCCAGAAAATCTGTCATTTAGTGGGGAAAGTTTATTCGGTGAAAAACTAACTGATTTTGGTTAAAATTTGAATTCATATATTTACTATGATTAAAACATTTTTCTTTATTACCAAAAGTGTTTTTCAAAAATATATAATATGTTTATATAATTAAATAAACTTTGTAATAATTAATTAAATACCCCTTTGATCTTATAATGCATTAGACACTTTGTTTATTCATACCTTAAGTGATTAGATGGTGAAAGTGTTTATTTACTACTAAATACTTGTTTACGTCATGATATTTGGTTTGATGGGTTTTCGTTTTGTGATTATCAAAACATAGAGATATCAAAAGATATGAATAACGTTTTTAGTCATTTATTTATATCAACATCTACAATCCTTAACTGATCGGTACCCTTATTCCATATGGTTTCGGATTCTTCTCGACTTATATTTTCATCTCTAGTCCCTTAACTTAATATTTAATGACCGTTAGTCAGTTACCGTTAAGTACTTACATCCGTTAGTCATTATTGTGAATTAATAATTAAATATAACTGATGACGTATAATACGGATAGCAGACTTACTAGGCCTGAATCGTATTATACACAACGGGCCCCAAACCAATAAAACAGAAATACCGGACGTCACCAAAGCCCAAGCCGTGAGCAGCGTGCGGTCCGGATTGCTAACGACACACATGGACCATCTAAGCGACACTTCCAAAGTAAGCTTACAAACCGACCCATGGTCCGGCAGACGATCCATATCCATAGTCATGATTAAGCTGCAGACCCTTGCCCGACAAGGGTCCCACTCCGGTCACTACAAGGATATTGTGATCCTTATAAAAGGCAAACTCATTACACACTTGCAAGGTATGACCTTCTCGTACATCTCAACACACATACATTTTCCCGACAACATGAATACTTACTCTCACGCCGGAGCTTAATCATGGGGTCCGTCCCCACGATAAGGCTAACGGTTTGCTTTCATTTGTGAAGGGAATCGATCTACTACTTGGATTATTGCACAACTCACACAATGGATAGTCCACTGAGGACGACCCAACGCAGATCAAACCCAATCTCAACCCACTCACACTTTTTGCACTAACAAGTTGGCGCCATCCATGAGACCCAGTGCATAACTGCATTCTTAAAAAATAGTAAAATACTCACCATGAGCAAGCAATCCGGCAATATCACTTCCACGTCAACATTCGCTTCGCGGAGGGTGATGAGGAAGGACAAAATACTGAAAGATCAAAACAAGCTGATACCAGTTGTGACCCCCTAGGAGCCCAACAACAATTACGACCACCAAATACTAACACACCAGAGTGAGAAGGGTCATCCAATGAAGGTGCCGCAAGAGAAGCTCAGAGGGATACATGCCCAACCAGACCACGAGGATACCCCGGAATAGGCTGAACAAGAAACAGCCAAGCAAAGAAGAAACACCGGTGGAAAAAGAAGGGTCGAACAATCCCAAGACGGGCTAAAAAGTGAAGGCTCAGAAAGCAAGCGACCAAAGTGGCAGAAAGAAAGAGGTCCCAGGAAAGAAAGGCTTGCAACCACACACTCGCAAAACCAATGTAAAACAACAATGCCACGACAAGGAAGCAGTGACCGGAGGTAATTGCGAGAAGCTTCTGAAAGGAAAAATGCAATTCACTCACAAAGTGCGTGATGAAGCAAGCGAAAAAATGGAGAACAAAAAGTGAATGATGGGAAAGGTAACCAAATGCTGCCGTATATACCTGAAGGAGTCGACCCGTTCATGCAGAATATCCACAAGGCAAAAATATCAAAAAAAAAAAAAGATAAATAAATAAAACCTTACATGCTAGATAATGTTAAAACATACGACGAAAGCGGGAACCCCGAGGACCATGTCAAAGTGTTTGGCAACACAGGTACACAATTGGGGTTTGGCTACCCAACGACAGATGTTTAGGTACACTCACCGGAGCTGCTAGAATCTGGTTTGAAAACATTCCCTAAGAATCCATAAGCAGTAACCGGGAACTAAGGGGCGCATTTTTAGAAGCCTTGCTAAAAATGGAAAGACACAAGGGAAAAGACAAGAAAATCCATTATGCTAGACAAGGGAACAAGGAATCAATAGAATATTTCACAAAAAGGTTCCTGGCGGAAAGCAGGAAGGCGAGGGGAATACCAGACGATGTAAAAGTTGCAAAATTCACACATAGAATATCCAACCCAGGGTTGGTTAAACATATAATGAGTAATGCCCCAAAATCCATAGATGAAATGGTGAAAGCCATTATCTCCTTCAATCGGGGGGAAATAGCGGCTCGAAATGTAAGATGAGAAAACAAACTTCTATTCCGCAGTATGTAAGAACGCCAATAAAAGAGTCCCGCATTGGAAAAGGACGAATATTCCAAGTTGTTACCACTTACTTCAAGAGCCATTACTTTTAAGAGTGAATCGGCTGCAACAACAACACGTCCCCCTGGAAATAGTTGGAAGATAATAAGACAAATACAAACACACAAAAGAATTACCAAGATGAAATCTGGAGGTAATATCATACTCCGGAACATAAGTCTCCAACATTCCATAAGGCTCCATACAAAATCAACGGATGAAGTGGCCACAACACCAACATTAGAACTGCTTGGCTCCACACCACTCCCATCAACACCTGGAATACTCGATCCAGTGATACCCTCATCAAAAAAATAAAAATAAAAAAATCCCTTCTGAAGAGTAGCTAAAAGATTAACGAGAGGACAAATTGTCGCAAAATAATTAAAGGAATGAGCTATCATCCGCTAGCTTATGAGAGCCAGAAGACAAATGATACCAGAAAAGATTAAAAATCGACGCTGACTAAGGTTAGTTTGAAAGACGGCTCAAGTACGGAGAATCTTGGAATCAAGTACGGAAAATTTTGGTTTCGAGGCTTCAAATAGTGTCGTCATGACTCTTTAGGTTAAGTGTTGTCCCTTTTTGAAAACTTTTAAGCCACTCTTCACGCTCCTTTACTTTTTAGCCGACTCATCAAGGTATTTTTGAATGGAATCTTCAAGGCTAGTTCTTCCGTATGAAGGTCGGTTGTCAACTCTAGAGTAATAATTTTGAGGCCCCGTACGATACCTTATTCCCCCATAATTACTTCCTTGAAACGGTCTTCCTTCTCCATATTTTACCTCCTCGGTCCTTACATCATCTTTTTTTAAGGGACAATCTTTGTCCAAGTGAGCCCCTTCACATATTTCGCATCCCACTTGAATGGCATGCGCATTTTCCTTGAGCTTCTTCATGTCTCGGCCCAAGCTTTTGAGTTTGTTGGTGATGAGGGAAATTCCATCCGAACTTCCAACAATGCTCCTACCATTTCCCCCATCATGCCACTTTTAAGAGTGGTCCACCATGTCTTCTATTGCCTTTAGGGCTTGAATATGGTTCATTCCAGGGATTGGCCCATGAGAATCCAACATTTGGCAGGTAGAAATATTGACCCCCTTGTAGAAAATGTTCATGACTTGTTGCTTGTTGAGATCATGTGTAGGGCACTTGAATAGAAAATCATTTTACCTATCCTAAGCTTGGTACAATGTTTTGTCACCATCCTATTTGAAGTTATGAATTTCTTCGAGCTATTTTCCCGTCCTTGAAGGAGGGCAATACCTTTGGATGAACTTTTTCTTCAAAAGAGCCCAAGTATTGATTGTTCCCACTGATAACCTATCTACCCATCTCTTTGCTTCACCTGTAACTGTCATGGGAAAGACTCTGAGCATGACCGCATCATGAGATACTCGAGAAATATTGAATAAACTGACAATGTATAAAACATTCTCAATATGCTCGTGAGCATCTTCGGTCTTGTTTCCCGAAAAGGGGTCTTTCCGCAACTCTCTTATGAATTGGTTCTTGATCTCGAATTGAACCTCCGCTCCAATAGCTGGCCTAAGCAAACCAGACCCTTGTTCTTCTCTTACTAGCACTAGATATTCCTTGAGAGTGAGGGTATCGATATCAACATCACCAATGGTACCTGAAACTTGAAGAGAAATCGTGAGAAACTGAAAATAAAATTAAAAGTGCAAAACTTAAATAAAATCCTAATAGCTCCCCGGCAGCGATGCCAAAAACTTGATGCAGGATTTACCGACCAGGTTTTAATATTTATAAGTTGCTCGTATACCTAATGCACTGTCGGGCAGTGTACCTGATCGTATATAGTATAGCTAACGGTAAAGCCGAGGTCGTCCCAAGAGCTATGGTGCGGATATTATCTAAGTCTAATGTCACTAGTTTAAAAAGGGGATTTAATTGTAGATTAATTAAACTAATTTAATGAAAAACAAATAACAAAGCAAGTAAATAACGAAGAGAAATCAGATGGGGAGAATATTGTTAACCTAATTACTACTCTTGTTATTATCATGACAAGTTTTCTAATAGTGCATCCTGTCGTTTCATCTGGGGTTCAAGTCGATAGACTCAGATGGCCAAATCGTCTAATCCTATCTTACTGATGCGTGGAATTGCGCCCTCACAAAAATGTTTTACCTCTCAAGGGATCTTGAGAAGCTTTCAATCCCCACAAGGCAGTGTACCTGTTCGTTGTAGTATAGTATAGTGACAAGTACCGGGGGATTGATCGTTCAACTCAGGAATAGTGTTCGCTAGGATTAAAAAGTCTACTAAACTAGGTCTAAAGGTGAGGGATGATTCTTTTTGTATTTTTTTATATTTTTATGAAAGAAAATAAAATCTCGGGTTTTGAAGGAGTGGGCGGAATTAGTTGCTAGTCAACTAACCCAATTAACTAAAGATGCAATCAAAATAAAATAAAATAAACTAAAACTAATTTGTGGTATGAACAATAATAAGAGAAAATGTGTTTACCTAGATTTCATTACTCCCTAGATATCTTTTACCGGTTGATTAGCTTGTTACACTTGCATGAATGACGGGTTATATTCCTTAATACTAGTCGTAGGGCCGTGTACGAAATTCCCTAACTCTATAAGCTCCTACTTCACTCCTATGTTGAGCCGACTAAAAGCTCCTAACATGGGATCACTAGAATTCGCTCATGCATTAAATACAACCATAAATCGTAGTACACCTCCGATCATGTTTCGTAAGATGTTCAAGCAAGTTACCAATTGGAAGTCTGCCAGTTTTCTTAAGCCTAATATTGAATACAATCATCCACAACAATTATAAACAAACCATCAACCGATAATCAACATCTAGGTTTCATTACATCTAAGCAAACACAACAAAAAACCTAGCCTAGCATGTTAAAAAGAAGAAAAGCATAAGATAGAATCACACAACACATAGACATATTGTATGATTATTGAAAAACTTATCTTCAATTGAACATGGATGGAACAAGGGTTGAAACCCTTATTATCACAGAAAATTCATCTAGGGTTTTTACAAAGAAGCTCTCCAAAAGTTTCACACCACAATGAATAAAAATTAGAAAACCATATATAGATTTTACACCTTGACGGCGTCACGTTTTAGCTTGTGACGCCGTCAACTCGCCGGCAAGATAAAATTCGTATTGCCTAGATCCACTTCTGACGCCATCATGTGTAAATTTACTCTGGGCCGTCACATGTGTTTTGACCCTGACGGCCTTGGTGACGCCGTCAGGCCAAATAGCCTTGAAAATGCTTTGGTCCGTCATGTGTATTTTCCACATCCACCTCTTTTGCCACTCTTGACGCCGTCACTTGCATTGCTTTGACGCCGTCAGGTACTGTTCCCAACAAGGATTTTGAGACTTTGTTGTTTTCTTCACTTTTTCGCTCCAAAAACGTCCAAAATGCTTCCTTTTGTAAATTTCCTCTCAAAAGTACCTAAAATAACAAAAGGAACCATTTAGGGAAATAATTGATCAAATAATTATGAATTCGGTCTTAAATGACCCCCCAAAAGCGGTACACTTTTCACCTTATCACTTACACATTACCCTATTCCTATAACCTTGATTATATGAATTCGCTGGTTGGCCTTGGCATACAAGATGCAAGAGTCGTTAAGTGCCTCTACTAACTTAGAATAGTCTAACGGGATGCGGCCGGTCAGAACTTACATCCCCTCTAATTCCTTAAGCAAATCTGTTTGGTAGGTGGTCGTTTGTTGAAATTTCCACATGGATGGTGATATTTCTATCACCAAGACATACCCTTATCCGCTATGGGTCCTATGGTCAATTGTTCTAGCCTCAATGGAGCTACCAAACATCATTACTACCGAAACTAGAGGGTCCTAAGACATGCTAAGAAAGTATACAAATAAAACGATAATAAATGCTAGAAAACTAAATCATGACAAAAACAAAACCCTTAGGAGATGATAATGATGACATAACACTAAAGGATAACGAAGTAGTAAATATTAAGGAATCCAAATCACACCCATTAGATAATATAATAGGAAACCTAAATCAAACAACTCTTAGATCACAAGGCGAAGATAAAAATAACCTCTTTTGTTTCCTCTTTACAATAGAACCTAAAAATATAAATGAAGCCTTAAAAGATGAAAGTTGGATTATGACCATTCAAGAAGAACTAAATCAATTTAAGACAAATGATGTTTGGGAATTAGTCCCAAATCCAATGAACATGACCATCATAGGAACTAAATGGGTATATAGGAATAAGTTAGATGAAAATGGAATTGTAACTAGGAACAAAGCTAGGTTAGTTGCCCAATGTTATAATCAACAAGAATGAATTGATTATGACAAAACTTATGCCCCCGTAGCTACATTAGAATCTATATGAACACTTCTTGCATATGCATGCGCCCTAAACTTTAAGTTATTTCAAATGGATGTAAAAAGTGCATTCCTTAACGGCTTTATCAATTAGGAGGTATATGTGGTACAACCTCCATGATTCATTGACTTCGCAAAACCTAATAATGTTTATAAACTCAAGAAGGCTTTATATGGACTCCAACAAACTCCTAAGGCTTGGTATGACCAATTAAAAGCTTTTCTTGTTGAACATAATTATTCCATAGGAATGGTAGATAACACTCTTTTCACTAAAAGAAAAGCCCAAATCTTATCATTGTTCAAATATATGTCGATGACATTATATTTGGATTGACTTGTCAAGAAATGTGATGAATTTGCCAACATCATGCATGATGAGTTTTAGATGAGTATGATGGGTGAACTAAACTTCTTCCTAGGATTACAAATAAAACAATTAGAAGATGGAATATTTTTTAACCAATCTAAATATATTAAGGAAATGTGGTGAGTACTTATTTACTCACCTTTTCTTTATCAAATTAAGGTTTAATAATCCAAAAACTAACCTAAAACGCCAAAGAAAGTAAGTTTTTGTGATTGTGAATGTGCAGGTACGAATATTTCATTAAATGACGAAAAACAAACGAAAACCGGTAAAAACGAGCACGAGAGTGGAACGTGTGCAGATCAGTCAAAGTTAGTCAATGCTGAGCCTATAGAAGACCTCAGAGATTTGAGATTTATCAGATTTGATCCTTGGATGAAGTTTCATGATTTATCACTTTTGGTCCTCCAAGTTTCAGAATCAAGCAACTTTAGTCCTTGGAAGATACTTTTCAAGTTATGACAATTTTGGTCCTTAGAGAATCAGGAAATTGCAATAGAAGCCCTTGGATCAAGTTTTCAGAGAATGGCAATTTAAATCCTTGGAAATTCAGCTTTTACACTTTTGGTCCTTACTTAATATCAAAATCAAAATCTGAAATCCAATAAATAAAAGCATGGTCCGAGTCCAATGTTTTTAATCCAAGTCCAAGTATTATAAAGAGAAGCCCAAAACTATAAACCAAACCAAGCCCAACCATCCCTTTACCCAGTCCACTAACACAACCTGGTCCAAATCTCACGGGTCAAACAAAGTCAAACACTATTATAATATTGTTACCCACTCCCGCCCCCCTTTTACCCCAATTACCTAGGTCCTTAGAACCTTAAATGACCGTACCATACAATTACCACAATTAAGGGTAATTGTGTCTAATCAAGTGCTTCTAGATGGATATCAGTGATGTCAGAAGGATGTCAGACCAAAGAAACACACAAATGGGACACATGGCAGCCTCTAATTGGTATGAACGCGTCACAACATCTAATCAAAGGGCTCTTATTGATTGGGAAATGATTGGAAGTAATCTTATGGCTTAGAATTGTACTTAAGAAGCACACCACACGGATTGCCAAGGTGGCAATCCGTGGCTATCCTTCTACTAGATCCTTCTCACATGTACTATATATAGAGGTTCTAGGCTAGTTGTATCGGTGGTAGAGTGTAGAATAGCGAAGCTCTGCCCATTTCTTATCTCAGTTGTAATAGTTTAGTTGTACTCTTTATTTCTTAATGAAATCCATTTTTAGCTTTAATCAATTCTGCCATTTACTTTTACTCAAGTGATTTAGATTGTATTCTCTTAAATTTTCATCAGTTTCTTAGTTTATAAACATTTTGATTCCTGTTTCATGTCAATTCAGTTTTATTTCATTCAAAGTTTTTAGAAAATCAGAAATCAGAAAATAAAAAAATAGTGTTGGATTGAATCAGCTTTCAATTAAGCTAGTTTGTAGTATCATACATCTCATACTAGCTTTACATAGCTCTTGTGAGTTGTTTTCAGTTTCCTTGTTCAAAAAGTCCTTTGGTCAACAAAAGTCAACTGAGACAGAATGAGTTGATAATTGGTGTTTAATTGGTAGATTGAGATAGCCAGGGAAGATCTCAGCCTATCTAAGAGATAGGCAAGCATAGTGAACCCCTCTGTTCAAGCTGAGGGGATTTCTCATTGTAAGTTCTGATTCAATTTTGTTTCATTAGTTGCTTAGATTTGAGATTCTTAGTTTCTGTTGGTTTTAATTGTCAATGATTGTTGCTATAGTTTCTGTTATTGTTATCGTAGCTAGTTGGATCATTGTTTTGGAGATTAGTAGTTGTTTACATAATTTCTAGTTATAACTTTTAGATAAGGGGGTGTTTGGATCTGTCATTTGCTAAGTAATGTTGGTGTTAGATTGCTGATTTACTGTCACATTTAGGTTTCATTAGTGTAATAATAGAGTTATATATCATAAAAACAGTTGGTTAGTTCATAAAAAGTCAAAAGTAAATTTCAATTTAATTAACTGTTAGTGCAGTGTTAAATCAGTTAGTGAAACTTTAGTGATAGTTGCAAAATAGTTTATAGTAGCTTAATCTAGTTTAATATTAGCTAAATACAACAAGTAGGAGTAGTATTAATCATTTGAAATTTCATTAAGTCAATTAGTGTAGTAAGTAATAAGTCAACTGTTTCATTAGCTTTAGTTCCACATGGTGCTAAATTTGGTTTAATTTAAAGCATTAAATGATTGTTTCTGAAAGGAATTTTAGGTTTTAGAGTATTTCAGTAGTGCAGAGAAGCTTTTGCCCCACTAGTTTGGTACTTAGAACTTATTAGGATTAGCTTATTGACCTTGCATGTAAGGGGTTTAGAACAAGTTACTATTTTTAAACATAGGCCTGCTAATGCTAATTTGGCTTATTGTCTGAGCTTATTTGTCATTTCTGAGTAACATTGATTGAGTTTTAGTGATTTTAATTAGTCCCTAGCTTTCTGGCTTATTATGTTTCTCTTGTGCTTAATTATTTGCTTATTTGAACTGCTTATAGCTTAATTTTGTTACATTCTGTGTTATCTCTGATCATTTTTGAGTATAATTGAGTTTATTTGAGTACTGAGTTGCTATGTGTTCAGTTTCATATAGTTTAGGTACAAGTGCTTATTAATAAGCACTTGTATTAAGCTGTTTTGTACCCAATAAGAACTTCTACTGCTTGTTTCCTTTTCAAAATTTTTCTCCAAGTTCTTTATAATATTTTAGATTTTCTGTGAATTTTTCATATTTTTCTGAGTTGTTTTACTATTTTTCTTAATTTTTCCTAGTTTTTAATCCTTTTTAAATACCTTTTAATCAACAAAAATCAATAAAAAATCAGAAAAAGCTTTAAAAAATCCAAAAATATTTTAGATAATTCTTTTATATTATTTTAGATTTTTCAAAATTAAATTTGCATTTTTCCCATTTATTTTCACATTTTCTTTTATTTTTAATTACTTTTTAATTCCAAAAATAGAAATAAATTCCTAGAAAATAAATAAAAAGTCAAAAAAATATTTTACTTTTTCTCAAAATTATTTTAAGTAGTTTAAGATTTTTAGAAATTAGTTTCATATTTTAGGATCATTTTTCAATAAAATTTACGTTTTATTTCGTACGTTACGTATTAAATTTGCGTTTGAATTCTCATTTTTAGATTTTAAACATTTGTGCATATATAGCTTGTACCTTTTTTCTTATTTCATCATTTCTTTTCACAATTTGAATTTCACCATCACAATTTTCACTTTTCCATTTCTCACAGCACGTTTTCACGAATCGATAATTCAAGATTCCATTCAAACCTTTGTTGGGAAACGACTCGGTTAATCTGTATTTCTCACGGATTTCCTCGATACTTATAAATATATACTATAATTGAGCCATCAAAATGCTTAGGAAATTTGGACTAGAAGACTCTAAGCCCATGAAAACACCGATGTCTACGGAAGTCAAACTCACAAGAGATGAAGAAGGTGAATCTGTAGACAATACTAAGTATAGAGGGATGATAGGTAGTTTACTATACTTAACGACAAGTAGACCCGATATCATGTTTGGTGTTTGCCTTTGTGCTCGCTTCAAGAGGACCCCAAAACCTCTCACCTAGAAGCGGTTAAGCGTATCTTAGGATACATTAAGAGCACTATACACTTAGGATTATGGTATCCTAAGGGATCCGGCCTAGAAACAATCGTCTACGCGGATTCGGATCATGCGGGAGACTACGTGGATCAAAAAAGTATGAGCGGTATTTGCACGTTTATGGGATGTTGTTTGATATCTTGGTTCTCAAAGAAGCAAACCGCTCTTGCTATTTCTACCACTGAAGCCGAATATGTAAGCACCGGAAAGGCATGTCAACAAGCATTATGGATGAAACAAGCTCTCGTAGACCATGATATTAGGTTAGACAATGTTCTAATTCGGTACAACATCCCTGGACCCGCTCCTTCCGCTCCATACCCATCACCATTAAACCACTAAACCCGATTACCATGCTTCCCATCTCCAAATAAAATCCTCAAAAACCTTTTGTATCGCAAGCAAGTCCAATCGCTCTCTTTGGCGATTTAGGACCGTTTTATTTACTTTTCTTGCATTATAATCATTATGCTTCAAGATCATTGTATGTTGATGATTATGAATAAATTAGTTATCATTGTTTCATCTTAAATTATAGCTATATATATGCTTGTTGTTTTTCTCTTAACATATTTTTTGTAGCCAAGCATTCCATAGCTCAATTACTTGGTGCCCTAGAACGAGGGAGAGTACACATCAAGGGGGAGCTCTCATCCCGTCTAATTTTACACATAAAACTAGTCGGCCTAACCTTTTTGATGCTTCAAAAAGAGGGAGAAGTGAATATAAACTCACTAAATACTTGTCTAAAATTAATTTTTGATTTAATGAGTTTATTTTGTAATCATCAAAAAGGAGGAGATTGTTGATATAAATAATGCCTAAAAACGTTATTAATACTTTTCGATATTTCTATGTTTTGATAATCCCAAAATGTAAAATCATTAATCGTAAAGATTAGTACGTAAACAAGTATTTAGTTGTTAATATACATTTCAACAACTCAATCACTTAAGGTATGAATAAACAAAATGCCTAATGCATTTTATGATCAAAGGAATATTTTCTTAAACATTAGATTTTTTATAATATGTCACAAATATTTTATATCTTTTAGAAAATCATTTTTGGTATTAAATAAAAACGTTTAAATCATTATAAATATATGAATTCAAATTTTCAACTAAAAATGGCAAAAATGTTCCAGAAAAACCTTCCCCACAAAAGACAAATCTATCCAACGGATATAAGTGGGCGGCCCCCTTAATTTATTAGGCGGCCCCCTTAATTATTAAGGGGACGGACACCTAATTAAGGGGACCGGCCACGCTCCTCCAGCTGGAAGATTTGCCTATAAATACTGGATTATTTCTGGACTTTTTCCACATCTTTTGCACTCTAAACTTTCTGATCTAATTTTCTATTTCTATTCTCTTAAATCCTTTGATCATATAATCATAAGCTTTTGTTTCCAAGTGATCCAAGCTTCAACCATTCAATTGCAAGAGAAGAATACCTCTAACCTTCAAGATTAGAAGTATTACAACTTTGTGTGATCCTCCCACTCAAATTGTTAGTGTATAATTCTTTGTAAATCATTTACTCTTTGGTGTATAAGTTGTGTAAACTAGGTAGATAGTTGTGAACATAAGTGTGTAGATTAGTTGTGCAAGTAGCAAAGGTGTAAAGAAGCTAAGGTGTATAGGTAGTGAAGGTGTGAAGAGGTAGTGTTGTGTAGTCGTGAAGTAGTTGTGAAGAAGTCTTGAAAGAAGTTGTGTAGAAGTCGTGAAAGAAGTTGTGAAAATACTAGTGGTGTGAGATTAGTTCTAGCTAGGATTAGAACTCGACATTTAGCTTTGTGTCGTTAAATTGGTGTAAGCAAAAGTGTATACGGTTTTCTCCGCCATAAGGGAGCTTGTTGACATAGTGAAGAGAACTCTCGAGTTAGGTGCTCGGGGAGTGGAGTAGGGTAAGGAAGGTGTCCTTGTAGCCGAACCACTATAAATCTTTTGTGTCGCGGTTAGATCTTTCCATCTCTTTTCTCTCATTACTTTACTTACATTGTCTTTATTTACTTACATATAATAGTTCATATTGTTTAAGAGTTGAATTCACATAAAGATCGAATAGAAGTTTTTAAAAGCAAAGGTTTTCAAAATAAATTAAAAAGACGTAAAACTATTCAACCCCCATTCTAGTTTTCCACAATTGGTATCAGAGCTATGTTAAACAAGATTTTTTAAGATATATTGTATTTTAAAACTTGTATTGATCTATGAAATTGGAAAAATATTTAGAATGTCATTCTATTCAAAGACCACCACTATTTGAAAATGATGGCTTTCTTTATTGAAATAATAGATTCGAAACTTATTTGAAATCAAAGGATCTAGATCTTTGGCATGTCATTACCTTTGGTGATTTTCCCCTGATTGTGTGTGAGGTGTATATCAAGTAAATACAAAGTAATCGTGAGGGGAATTTACCAATCAACCTTCGTGAAAAGGCCGACTTGCAAAACTCGTGAATACAATATGTATATGTGATACCGGGCAAGTGATTACCCGAGTCGTGTCCCAACGAGATGTGAATGGGCGATATCGTGTGAGATTCGAGATTAAAATGCTTGTAAGGATGGATTTGATTATTTGGTATTATGGAATTACTGGAAATTAACGATTAATGAACAAGAAATAAAATAAATGCAACTAAAATATAAATTCAAACAAGGAATGAAAATAAAACTTAAAAACTATTTAAAAGGCTAAAGGAATGCTTAACTGGAGCTAAGGAAACCTAAAACGTAATCTAAGTTTAAAAACGTAAAATTTAATTAAGAAAAACACGAGTGCGCGAAATAAAACGTGAAATTTAAGTTATACTAATCCCTACGGGTGTAAAATTCATTTTTCTACGATTCTAATAATAAAAGAAAATTTTTGAAAAACAAAAAATATTTTTTTTAACAATTTTTGGATTTATCATAAATTAACTAATGTTTAAACTAAATTAAATTCTAAAAAATACTAAAAGGCTAGGGAAAATTCTGAAATTTTTTTGTCAGTTAAATAGACCTAAAATAAACCTATGAAAAATATGAGGAGGGGGAAAGCTAACCTAATAAGCAGTAAAATAAGCAAAACTAAATTGAGATTAAATAAGCTAACAAATAACAATACTATAAATAAACATTAAAGGAAATGTTTAACAAAAAAGGTTAACTAACATAGATGGAGTTAGTTTGGGTGTCTGTGTGGTGTGAATCTGTCGTCCATGGTTCAATTCTCATAAACCACCCTTTTTACAACTTTTTATTTTATTTTATTTTATTTTATTTTTTTATTATTATTTTTTTTAATTTTGGGTTTTTATGAAAACTTCAAAAATCAAACATGTGAGATACTGAAAACCAAAGATCTTTTGTAAAACCAAATTTTCTAAAATCCACAAATAAGCTAAATGACAGCTTATGGCAGATCAGTTAACCAAACCCAAAGAAACAAGTAAATAGCTTAACTGTTTTATTAAAAATAAGCTCAAATCACCACAGCTTGCCAACACTGATAAATCTAGAACAGAACAATTAATGAGAGACCTAAATTCAACTAAATCTATTCAACTAAATCAGTAGACAAGAAGTAATCAAAAAGCTGGAAAAGAAAAACATATGCAAGTAGAAAAAACTATCAACTACTACTATTTAAGCTAATAAGACTAGCAATTGATGAAACTAAGCTATAGAAAGTGGAATAAGGTGAAACATATGACAACAAGCTGGAAAAGAACATGTATGCTAAAATTTCAGACAAGAATAAGCTAAAACACAAGTTTATGAAATGGCTTGCTGGGCAGAACAGTTGTGCAGGCTAGTGTGTGGGCAAAATTGAGCTAACCAAAAGCCACTCTAGGGAAAATATAGCAAAGGCAATTCAGGGAATCCTAAATCTCAAAACCAAACAGCCCAATACCCTAAGTTGCAAACTGAAATAAGCACTCCAATTCTCACTAAGCTCAAATCCAACAAGACTAATTAATAATCTTCAATTGCACCAATTCTCAACCTAATCTGACCTAGGAGTAAGCATAAATTAGGAAGGGAAAGAAAACACTTGAGCAAACTAATAGGATAATATTTATGTGCAGGCAGAAATATAGGCCAAATGGGCTAATCAATTGATGAGGCGAAAAGTGTATTGCTTTTAAGGGGTCATTTAAGCCCGAATTCGTGATTATATAAATATATTAAAAGTCATCAAAAACGATGACGTATTGCTAGCGGTTTTCCTGCCTTTTTTTGGCCCTTAATCCGGCCTTATCATTATTGTCCAATATCCTTTACAGCATAGCCCAATGAAAACCTCACGTATGCTTATCCTTTAAAACATAGCCCAATGAAAGCCTCACGTGCGCTTAGAACTTACGTCGATCATCTATTGGTTGTTCAGACCTTTTTTTACCAAACCTCTTGAAAGTGTGGTTGAAACTTTATCTCAAGTACAATGTTCACGTGCCATGAACCTTCTCTATTGTCTTACACCATACTTTACTGGTTGATAATCTCATACTAGGTCACTAGAGAGAGAAAAAAAAAAAAAAACTGCATAAAAGAAAGAAGCGAAAATTAGCTGGAAAATTAAAAAAAAAAAAAAAAAAAAAAGGGCTGAAAAAATTCATCTAAAGCGGTGGTAGATCTTGGTAAAGAAGGTAACTTTGTTATCCTTTAGTTATGCATGCACATTTTTTTGTCTTGCTTGATTTTTCATTTGTTACTGTTGCCTTTGTAGGCTACAAAATTCACCAAGCGTTTGTAGAAGGTATATTCATGTTTCTATTTTGATGTTTACTTCTTTTTTCATGCTAATTCTGCTTTTAACTTCCGTTTACATGGGTGCAACGTTTGCAGTTGCAACCACATTAATTTTGCATACGTATGTTATCAATCATGTGTATTCAGCCTTCTTTTTAACAATTGCATGAAATATCAGTATACATGTTGCTATAGCCACATTTATGCATAACTTTCAAGCGTATTGTCTAATAACATTTTTATGCTTATATACGTATTAGTTGATCTGCTTCCTATTAGATATTTGACAAATTAGTTTACCAAACACGCCCATGTACATATCTATCTATATATATTTGTTTTTCAACAAACAAAAAATCAATAATAATTATACTACATCAGAAAAAATGTTTCTAATCTACTAATGTGAAACTAAACTCCTTAAAAGACATTATTTTGTTAAAAAAATCTAAAAAAAATCACAGTATATTTGCACCATCGCTTTTACTTGCCAATAATTAATGGCAATAAACAAAATACCATATTTTATACAAAATACAACTGATAAAAAACATGCCCGGCCGCAACGCGGCCGGTTGTTGCCAATCTCGTTATTTGATCAATAATTGTCCTAAATCGTTCCTTTTGTCATTTTAGGTACTTTTGAGGAGAAATCTGGAAAAGAAATCGTTTTGGACGTTTTTGGAGCATAAAAGTGAAGAAAACGGCAAAGTCTCAAATTCCTTGCTGGGAACAGTACCTGGCGACGTCAAGCAATCACACATGACGGCGTTAAGAGTGACAAAAGAGGTGGATGTGGAACTTATAACGTGACGGCCCAGAACATTTTCTTTGTTAATGGCCTGACGGCGTCACCAAGGCCGTCAGGGTCCAAATACAAGTGACGGCCCAGAGTAGATTTGCACATGAAGGCGTCAAGACTGGATCTAGGCAATACGAATTTCACTTTGGTGGCGAGTTGACGGCGAGTTAGCGGCGAATTTCACTTTTGCACATGAACCCGTCATCCATGCAATTGTAACAAGCTAATCAACCGGTAAAAGATATCTAGGGAGTAATGAAATCTAAGTAAACACAACTTTTCTCATTATTGTTTCCACCACATTAGTAAATTAGTTTAATTTTCATTTATTTTATTTTATTTTGATTGTATCTTTAGTTAATTGGGTTAGTTGGCTAGCAACTAATTCCGCCCACTCCTTCAAAGCCCGAGATTTTGTTTGCTTTTATAAAATATAAAAAATACAAAAAGAATCTTCCCTCACCTCTAGACCTAGTTTAGTAGGCTTTCTAATCCTAGCGACACTATTCCTGAGTTGAACGATCAATCCCCCGGTACTTGTCACTATACTATACTACAACGATCAGGTACACTGCCTGGTGGGGGTTGTAAGCTTCTCAAGATCCCTTGAGAGGTAAAACCTGTTGCTAGGGCGCAATCCCACGTATCAAGTTTTTGGCGCCGCAGCCTGGGGAATAGTTATTTTCTAGGTTAGAATTTATTTTTATTAGGTCTACTTGCTAGATTCCTTTCTAGTAAGATTTTTATTTTTATTTTTTTAGGTTTTCTTTAGCCTATCTCATTTCTTTGTTCCTTTGTTCGTAACCATTACCATTCGACATCATGGAAGGTGGTAATATCCTTGAACCCATCAACCCACCACAACAAAACCACCCACAAAACCCACTACTAGCAAACCAACCTCCTAGACCCCGAACTTTAGGATAGTATTCCCGTCCTAGCCACTAAGGCTATCGAAACACCATTGAGCTCACTCAAGGAGCCAATGTGTCTCCCTTGCGATCCGACACCATCCGGTTGGTGCAAAGCGGATGTGCATTCCATGGACTTCATTCCGAAGATCCTAATCAACATCTCAAGGATTTCCTAAAAATCGTAGATTCCATAGACCTTGATGTTGCAACTAGAGAGTCGACCCGATTACGTCTATTCCAATTCTCTCTACGTGATCAAGCTAGTCAATGGCTTGAACGTTTCCCCGCGGGATCCATCACCCCTTGGGATGATCTCACCTCTCGTTTCCTTGCTCAAATTTTCCCACCGGGGAGAACTACCAAGCTTAGAAATGATATCTTGATGTTCCAAAAACGTCAAAGTGAAACTCTATATGAAGCATGGACTCGTTTCAAGGACTTACTCCAAAAAGTCCCTCATCATGGCATAGATCTTTGGCTCCAAGTCCAAATCTTCTATGACCATATCGATCTCTCCACAAGGCGAACCATTGACCAATCGGCCGGTGGCAAGCTACGTGATCTAAGTGCGGAAGAATCATGGGAACTCATAGAAGATCTTGCTCTCTATGACAACGAAAGTTGGAACGATCCTCGTGATTTGGACAAAACGGTTAAGGCAATATCTTTGACTTCGAACAATTCTAGCACTCCTGACCGTAGGATTATGGAACTTGAGGACCAAGTCAAGTTTCTCATGAAATCCTATGAAGCTCCTAAGCCTTCAAGCCAAGTGAACAAAATCACTTCTTCATGCGAATTATGTAGTTGTCCCCATGACACTCGTGATTGCGTGGAACTCCCCGGACAAGCTTTTACAGATTACGCATCCTCGCGTACCGACGAAGCGGGAGACAAGTGGTACACTTTCAAACCCGAGCCAAACCCTTATGGTGATTCCTACAATCCTTCTTGGAAAAATCGCCCGAACCTTAGGTGGAAACAAAACCAAAACATGCCCCAAAATAATTCATCCAATCCACCTAATCGTTACCAACCAAACTGTCCACCCTCTAACCGTACTTTCAACAACAATCCTTCCAATAACTATGGTAGTACCAATAATCTTGAAGGATTGATGTCCAAGTTTATGGCATCTCAAGAAGCTCGCATAGCTAAGTTTGAAGCCGAATTCAATCAACAATAAACAGAGATGATTAATGAAATTGACAACTTGTTGAAAGCCATCAACAACCAAGTGCTAACTACACCCAGAAAGGACACTAGGGACACTAGTAGCGGAATCCAAATTAAGGACCCCTCATCATCCAAACACGTCCACTTTGTCAATGTTGTCACCATTAAACCAATAGATAAGCATATAGAAGAAAGTGACAAGGATGAAGTTGGAATAGAAACTGAACCTAAGAATGAGACTAAGGAAGTTGAGGATATTAAGGAAGAAAAGTTAGAAAAAGTAGAAAATGTAGAGGAATACTTTGGTAAGTTACCCACAAAGGAAGAACGGGAATACTGTTGACATAAATAATGTATGAAAACGTTATTTATATTTTTCGATATCTCTATATTTTGACAATCACAAAATGTAAACTCGTCAATCGTTTAATTACTACGTAAACAAGTATTAAGCTAGTCTATATCATTATATCCAACTTAATCACTTAAGGTATGGATAAACAAGTGCTTAATACATCTCATGATCAAAGGGGTATTTAATTAACTAATACAAAGTTTATTTAATTATATAATCTTATTATATATTTTTGAAAAACACTTTTGGTAATAAGGAAAAATGTTTTAATCATACTAAATATATGATTTCAAATATTTAACCAAAATCAGTTAGCTTTTCACCAAATATACTTTCCCCACTAAAAGACAAGTTTTCTGGCCGTTACAGTTGGGCGGCCCCCTTAATTATAAGGGGCGGTCCCCTTAATTTTAAGGGGGCCGGCCATGCTTTAAGGGGACCGGCCAGGCTCCCCTGTCAGAAACTGTCAGATTTCTTCCCCTATAAATACCACCTTAATTCTGGAATTTTTCCTCACCTTTTGTACGAAATTTTCAGATCTACAATCATCTAAAACTCATCAAAAACCCTTTGATCATTTGTATATTAATCCTTGTTTCAAGTGATTCAATCCCTCATCATCCATTCTCATTCTAAGTGCAAAAGAAGAACTCTCTACAACCAAGCTCAAGAAGTGTTGAAGAGTTGTTGTGTATAGTGTATATATATATATATATATATATATATTCATTTGTGAATATTGTGTTGTGCTTGTTAATATTTGTTTAGAAGATATAGAAGTTGTGTAGATAGTAGAAGTTGATTAGTAGTGAAGTAGGATAGTTGTGAAGATTGGTGTGTAGAAGAAGGTGTGTAGAAGATTGGTGTGTAAAAGCTAGGTGTGAAGAAGATTGGTGTGTAGATTGGTGTGAAGATTGGTGTGTAGATTGGTGTGTAAATTGGTGTGTATATTGGTGTGTACGGCTTTCTCCGCCATAAGGGAGTTTGTTGACATAGTGAAGAAAACTCTCGAGTAGGTGACTCGGGGAGTGGAGTAGGAACAAGGAAGGTGTCCTTGTAGCCGAACCACTATAAATCCTTGTGTTGTGGTTTGATCTTTCTAACTCTTCTCATTACTTATTTATTTATCTTTACTATATTAGTTTTGTTAGTTAGTTATTATACAATTGTTCATATAGTGCAAGTATTGAATTCACATAAACTAGAATCGAAGTTTTTAAAACAAACTTGTGCTTATAAATTTTAAAAGGACGTAAAACTATTCAACCCCCCCTTCTAGTTTTCCACAATTGGTATCAGAGCCACGTCTAGCAAGATTTTTAAAATATATTGTATTTTAAAACTTGTAACGATCTATGGAATCTGAAAAATATTTAGAAGGGCAATCTATGCAAAGACCACCACTATTTGAAAGTGATGGATTTTTATATTGGAAAAATCGATTCGAAACTTATGTGAAATCAAAAGATCTAGATCTTTGGCATGTTATTACCAATGGTGATTTTTTTACCTATTCAAAATAACCCCGAAACTAAGAAAGATGAAATCGTACCTTTTGAAAAACAAAATGATGATTTAAAAAGAAAACTTGCTAAAAATAATGAAGCAAAAATGGTTATTTATAATGCGCTACCACGTAAAGAGTACGAAAGGATCTTTATGTGTGAAACCGCAAAAGAAATTTGGAACTCTTTATTAATAACTCACCAAGGTAATAATCAAGTCAAAGATAACAAAATAGATCTACTTGTTCAACAATATGAGCAATTCACGATTCCGGAAGAGGAATCAATTGATAATGCTTTTGCTAGATTTAACACTATCATCACAAGTTAAAAGCACTTGATGAGAATTTCTCTAGTAAGAATTTTGTTAGGAAATTTCTTAGAGCTCTTCACCCAAAATGGCGAGCTAAAGTGACGGCTATTGAAGAATCAAAGAATTTGTCAACACTACAACTTGATGAATTAATTGGAAATCTGAAAGTCTACGAAGCAATTATAAAGAAGGACTCTGAAATGGTTAAAGGAAAACGTGAGCAAAGCAAGTCAATCGCCTTGAAAGCTAGAAAGGAATCCAACAACGAAGATAGCTCATCTTCCGAAAGCGATGACGAAGAATATGCCATGGCCGTAAGAGACTTCAAGAAATTCTTCAAAAGGCGAGGAAGATTCGTTAGACAACCACACATGAAAGAAGAACATCTCAAAAGAATAATGATGACAAGTATAGCAAGAATGAGAGAAAGTGTTTCAAGTGTGGTGATCCGAATCACCTCATTGGAAAATGTCCAATGATGACAAGAGATCAAAATCAAAGAGCATTCGTTGGAGGTGCTTGGAGTGATAGTGATGAAGATGAGAATGAAACAACAAAGGATGAAAAATGTCTCATGGCCAAATCATCAAGTGAGGTACGCTCCGAATCCGAATACTTTAGTGATGAAAATCTATCATTAGATGAAAAAGATTTAGATAGTGAATACAATAGATTATGTAAAATAGGACAACTAGTTATGGCTAAAAATAAATCACTAAAATACATAAACAACCAACTAGAAAATGAAGTGCTTGAACTAAAAATTAAAATACGTCAACTTGAAAAAGGAAAAGAAATTGTTGAAGAATGTAAAACATGTCAAGAGCTTAAAAGTGAAAACAACATACTTAAGGATGAAATCTGCAAACTTGATAAATTTGAAAATAGTAGTAACTCACTTAGTAAAATAATAAGTATTCAAAGAATATCAGGAAATAAAACCGGACTAGGATTTAACTCAACTGAATCTTCAACAAGTGGAGCTAAAAACGTTAAATTTGAAAATGAACCAAAACCTTCAATACTTAATCCTAAACATTTACTCATAAAAAATAAAATAATACCTATCGCTAGTAATGAAGAAATAAAACCATTTTATAAACCATCTTTAAAAACCGAAGTTGGATCATCTAAATTTAAAACAAGATCTAAAACTCCACCACCTAGGAAACCAAATAATTCTTATCCTAGACCTAAAACACCTCAACCAAGAACAAACCATAATAGACGAAACTTTAACTATAATCAACAAATGTGGAACTTCAATCCTTGGGGAATGTTTCCACCTTATATGCATCCAAGTCAAATACAAAACATGTTCGGACCAAATGACTTTGGACAAATGAAACAATGGGCACCAACGTAAATAATATTCGCCATCCAAACATGGAACTTTTCATTGTCACCTCTTGTCCGATTTACTTCTTGAAGACCCTGAAGATTAACGCATTAAAGACAAAAGGTACACATTTCCTTTTAAGTTCCTTGTCTAGAAATGCATGCTTAGTTTAGTGTGTTATATTTATGTGGCTTTACTTGACTTATTAATCTCTATTTTTTTAAAACTATATTATATCTAAATATACATATATACATATATATATATATATATATATATATATATATATATTTATATACTTAGCTATATTTAGGATCTTATAACCTAAGAAATTCATTTGTTGATTTTCTAGAACTAGAGATTGTTCGTTTACGAACATTTCTTTTCCCCATTTGCCTTATTGAACTTTAATGTTCAATCAACACTCATGCTGATGAAGTGAGATGAGTCGAAAAATCTATGGATGAAACAAACTCCCGGCTTCCGTTGCATACGTCTCCCTCCTATGTTCTCGTCTTATAAGCCCATACTATATAAAATATATATATATATATATATATATATATATATATATATATATATATATATATATATATATATATATATATATATATATATATATACTTATAAACCTTCCACAACTTTCTCGTGTGCTTGACAACTTGATGAATTTCATCCGAAACGATCAAGAAAATTTTATTGACAAAATGTCAAGTAAAAATGTCAAGTAATTCCTCTCGTGCGTATACTCTTCAACGTATTTTTGATTAAATATAAATCTAGTATATATATATAAATATTTTCTTGTTTGTTCCAGAAACCAAAACTTGAAATATCAAATTTTTAAGGGCGGACCCCTTAATGTTTAAGGGGACCGGCAGCCAATACAAGGGCGGCCCCCTTAATGTTTAAGGGGACCGGCCATCTGATTGCTCAAATCCGTTTTTCTCCTTTTTCCTTTTGCCAAACACTCCACTTCTTCATATACCCCTTCCACTGCTTCTGCTGTGACGAAAACCAAAACCCAAAAACCTCTCAGATCACTTCCAAATCACATAATTCGGGTTAATTCGCAAAGGGCAAATTCATCTAACACAATCACCATTACTTATTGTAAGTTTTTCATAACACATTTCATCTAATTTCATCTTATTTGATCATACTCATGATTATGCATGTTTTATAAAATTCGTCAAATTTCATAATTTCTTTCGAATTAAGCCTTAAAACTCCATAACCAAATGCTTCCCCTAGGATTAGGATGATTAATCAACACTAGATACTAGTTATTATAAACTATCATGTCGAAAATTTTTAAAAAATTTCATACACTCCTTTTCAAAAATTTTAGTAAGCTCATTGTTGAATAATGATTTGAAAACGTGTTAAAACTAATCACATTATACTTTTGTAACTTGTAAAACTTGAAATTACATTTTTCGACTAAGAAAAATTATATTGGTTCACAATATAGGGGTGTTTGGATTATGTCCAAATAATATCAAAACATAGTTTTTTATAATTTTTATAAAACTTTATTATAATTATAAACCTTAAAATTGTTTATCGAACTCGTCAAGATATATAATTCATATGTATATTGACGCACTTGAGTTATAAGTCACTAGTTAAGGAAGCGTTTGGTTTATTACTTAAAATGACATTTTTATTAAAAAAATACAAACCATCTTTTTCAAAAACAAATTACATGCATAAGAAACTCGCAAGAAATAGCTAGTTTTACAATCTAATGTAAATCTAGTAAATTTCATGATATATTAAGATGTTTAAAGGGGCGTTTGGATTTGTCCATAACTACTAATTAAACATCGTAAAGTATATCTAGAACGAGTTAAAAACAATATTAAGGAACATGATAATCTACTTCTTAGGATTAGTAACGAAGTATGTTTACGTTCCAACATAAGCCTTGACAATAAACATATATTTTTATCTTTCTTTATATTTATTTTGGTCTTTTTGAATTGCTGATGTGTTTAGGTGAAAATGCCCAAAGCAATTACCGAAGATCTTTCTCACACTAAAAACTACATTCCCAAAGTTTCTCAACTCCCTACCACATCTCCTTCCATTGGACTTATCTATCGTCAAATTGAAGATAGAAATATTCATGAGGGACGTGTAGTAGATCTTGCTTTTGCTCAATCCGACTACATAAATCGCGTGTTTACAAGCATCAACTTCAATTGTCTTTATGAAATAAATGAACCTATCATTCCTCGTTTCATAATGGATTTCTATAGTCAAGTCACCGTCCAAACCAATGATCTTGGTTTCATCACCATCTCTTTCATGATTCAAAATGAATTTATCACCCTCACTCTCGAACAATTTGGTCATATCCTCCAAATTCCTTTTAGAGGTCAAGCCGTTTTCACAAACGAGTGGGACCTCGAATCTCTTGATCGCTATCGACCAACCTTCGGTCCTTATTTCGACGAAATTCCTCATCCCGACGAAATTCGTCAAATTCTTGGTGTGGACCGCGCCACCACAAGTCGAAAAATAAAATCCAAAAACGTTCAAATCTCTCCATACCAACTTCTCCTCAAAGAATTAAGCCCACACATGAAGCGTTGGGAAGAACTCATTCGTGAGAATGCGTTTGGTACCGGAGGTCACCGGGACCATCTCCCGGCGTGCCTTGCTCACATGTTGTATTGTATAGCTGTCGAAAAGCCGTACAATTTGGCCTACTTCTTTATCAAACGGATTGAGTGTGCTAGAAAAACTCCCAAAGCCAACCTTCTATATGGAATGTTCCTTACTCGTATCTATCGTCATGTTATCGAGTACTACCCCGATCTTGACAATAGTATTTATGAGTCCATCTACCCCACTCTACGTACTCTCGCTCTAAAACAAGCTCGACGAACACGAAGTGACAAGGGTAAACCTCGTCGTCATAGCTTTCATGGATCATCCTCAAGGCAAGATGATGACGATGAGGAGGAAAACATCGACGATGCTAGTACCCCTTCGTTTTCTGAGTTCGTTGACAATTTAGAGGATCTTGACTATCCCAACTATTCTACTCCATCTCCAAGTAATCAAACTGAAGAAGTGCTTCATGAACGAACTACCGAGATGCTTAGAAGACAAAAGAGCTTGCACGAAGAAGTTAGAGGCGGCTTCAAATCTATTGGGAAGACTTTGAAGGGTATCTTCGGGAAGAAAAAGAAATGATATGGTCGGATTATGGTTGTTTAACAATGTTTTATTTTTATGTTTTGTATGCTATTTGTCCGAAGTTTATTCGGAAATACTTATTATTTGAATATGTGTTTAGGATGATAACTTGATTGTCTTTGATATTTTTATGCATGTTTCTCTCTTGATCTATATATGTTTGCATGATTAGTTAATGGTTATATAACTATATGACATGTATGCTTTCTAATAAACCAAAACAAATGTGAAGTGTCCAAATTGAGCTTGCTACACATTCAAACCAGAACATAACATCTTTCCAGAAAATTTTTGAAAATTTTTGGTTTCTGGGTCGTCAGATGGGCGGCCCCCTTAAATCATAAAGGGCGGCCCCCTTAAAATTAAGGGGACCGGCCAGCATTTAAGGGGACCGGCCATCTGAAACAGTTTTTACACTGTTTTCTTTTGCATCATGTGATCCCTTTTGCTAGTCCCAGCTATCATTACTCTTAAAAACCAAACTGATTTTGGAATATAACATTACAATTTCAAAATAATTCCACTTCTAAACATGTTTTCCCACTATATAATCCCCATGCATGTTTAATTCATCATCCTCATCACTCATAAACCATCATCATGTCATCACCAAGAACCACCCATTCAAACAATGCCAAGAAACAAAAACTTGTCATTATACCACCCAAACAACTCTTCATTGATCTTACAAATGAAGACAACACCACCCCATCACCACAACCTCAATGTTCATCTCCTAGTGCACCAAATGCACCCTCCAAAACACCCTCAACAAATGGACATTCTACTTCCTCCATACCATCCACTTCATCCATTAATGACTACATAAACACCCACTTATCCTCTCCACCAATGGTTCAACCATCACAACCTACTAATGAACACTCCACCCTTGCACTCACTCTCTCATTATCACCATTAACACCTCTTGATGCACATTTCTCATCATCTCCTATCAACCCACCAACCTATAACCCCGTCCCATGGAGCTTACTTGAAGCTCATGGAGACACTTGCCTTTGTTGCATTCACAACCGAACAATTGTGTTCGGATTAAGATATGAGATCCAATACATGTTTTCTCATATTGAAAACATGTTGCATCAACCACCAACAACAAACACAACACCTCCACCACCATCAACAAACACTCCTCCTCCATCACCATCTCCATGTTCACCATCCATTCCTCCCAATTAAACATGTATGGTGATTCACAAATAAAATTGTGTTAAACCCTTTTGGATGGCAAGCTCTAGAAAGGACTCTCATGTTTGAGACTTGGTTTATTATTTCTATGATGATTGTAAGCCTTTAAAGGCTTTTGTTGGTTGTAGCCTTACTTGTTTCATTTGTTGATGTAATGCTTGATGTATTATTTTCACTTGATTAATGATATGGTTATGTTTAGTCTATATTTTTGCATGCTATATACATATATATGTTGCTTGCTACTAAATATTTTTGCAAGATATCCATTTCTCGACTCCTTTTGGCCTCAAAACGAGGGGGAGCTTACATCAAGGGGGAGCTTCCATTAAAACGGGATAACCTTTTTGATGCTCACAAAAAGGGGGAGAAGTGATATAAACTCACTCTAATACTTGTATATAGACTAATTTTCGACTAATGAGTTTAAATTTTGTAATCATCAAAAAGGGGGAGATTGTTGACATAAATAATGTATGAAAACGTTATTTATATTTTTCGATATCTCTATATTTTGACGATCACAAAATGTAAACTCGTCAATCGTTTGATTACTACGTAAACAAGTATTAAGCTAGTCTATATCATTATATCCAACTTAATCACTTAAGGTATGGATAAACAAGTGCTTAATACATCTCATGATCAAAGGGGTATTTAATTAACTAATACAAAGTTTATTTAATTATATAATCTTATTATATATTTTTGAAAAACACTTTTGGTAATAAGGAAAAATGTTTTAATCATACTAAATATATGATTTCAAATATTTAACCAAAATCAGTTAGCTTTTCACCAAATAAACTTTCCCCACTAAAAGACAAGTTTTCTGGCCATTACAGTTGGGTGGCCCCCTTAATTATAAGGGGCGGTCCCCTTAATTTTAAGGGGGCCGGCCATGCTTTAAGGGGACCGGCCAGGCTCCCCTGTCAGAAACTGTCAGATTTCTTCCCCTATAAATACCACCTTAATTCTGGAATTTTTCCTCACCTTTTGCACGAAATTTTCAGATCTACAATCATCTAAAACTCATCAAAAACCCTTTGATCATTTGTATATTAATCCTTGTTTCAAGTGATTCAATCCCTCATCATCCATTCTCATTCTAAGTGCAAAAGAAGAACTCTCTACAACCAAGCTCAAGAAGTGTTGAAGAGTTGTTGTGTATAGTGTATATATATATATATATTCATTTGTGAATATTGTGTTGTGCTTGTTAATATTTGTTTAGAAGATATAGAAGTTGTGTAGATAGTAGAAGTTGATTAGTAGTGAAGTAGGATAGTTGTGAAGATTGGTGTGTAGAAGAAGGTGTGTAGAAGATTGGTGTGTAAAAGCTAGGTGTGAAGAAGATTGGTGTGTAGATTGGTGTGAAGATTGGTGTGTAGATTGGTGTGTAAATTGGTGTGTATATTGGTGTGTACGGCTTTCTCCGCCATAAGGGAGTTTGTTGACATAGTGAAGAAAACTCTCGAGTAGGTGACTCGGGGAGTGGAGTAGGAACAAGGAAGGTGTCCTTGTAGCCGAACCACTATAAATCCTTGTGTTGTGGTTTGATCTTTCTAACTCTTCTCATTACTTATTTATTTATCTTTACTATATTAGTTTTGTTAGTTAGTTATTATACAATTGTTCATATAGTGCAAGTATTGAATTCACATAAACTAGAATCGAAGTTTTTAAAACAAACTTGTGCTTATAAATTTTAAAAGGACGTAAAACTATTCAACCCCCCCTTCTAGTTTTCCACAAATACCATAAGGATCTATTCGATGACCCCGAGACACAATACGTCCTTGGTTCACCACTCATCAAAGCAGGTGATCCCGCTAACATCAACATACCATGCAATATTGGGCATATATATGTGTGGAAAGCTTACATCGATCTTAGGTCGCCTATGAACATTATGACTAGGACCTATTATAATTGGGTAATGAAGAAACAACTTGGATATAGGATGATGCCCAACACGAATTGGATGAGCAACTTTGTAGGAAGAGTGAAAGGATTACATGTCTTTGTAGGAAACTTCACTTATGTTACCGACTTTGTGATTGTAGAGGATATTCGTCCGGTAATAGATGGTTGCCTAAGTAAAGTAGTGTTCAGAAAGCCATTTGTTGAAGCCTCTAAGATGAGTTATGACCCGTCCTTAGGGATAGTTAGATTCAAGGATGAGAACCATGAAATTGCTTACCAAATGCCCTATAAGATTGAACAATTCCGTCTTCTATCAAACCTTGAAAAGGAACACAAGCAAGCGGTCTACTATAGGAATGATGAGGATAAACGTAGAGGAGTAGATTATGTCATGAGTAGAATATTAGGTTTCTATAAGGAATGTTTGCAACTAGGTCAGGAATACAAAACTAAGATTGAAGATGACCTAGAGAATGAGACCAATGACGAGGTCACGTAATTGCCCATGACCTTGATTCTAGCTACAAGACTCGTAAATAAAGAAAAGCGCTTCTTGGGAGGCAACCCATGCTTTGTGTGTTTTTATTTGTTTCCGTATGCATGTTTTATTTTTATTGTTGGTAAATCATGTTTCAAACTAAATTGTGAAAATGCTTTATTTTGTTTTTAACTTCGTCTTAATTACATAAAAAGGTATTTTGCAAAAGCTAAGTGTAAGGGGAAACCCAAATTTGTTTATAAGAATGAAATTGATCATGAGTCGCCACAATATTAAATGAGCATGTATATTAGTAATTGTTAGAGTCAAATGCTTGTATCGAGTCATGATGATGTTTTGCAGGATTTTCCAGGAAATAAGGCATGAGTTTTTCCAGAAACTTAACATAAGATTTTTCCAGGAACATTCTGACGGCGTCAGGTACTAAAATTCTGAAAAATTTTGCGAGTTTTGTTTATACCGGAGTCTTAAAGTTTTTGTTGATTCGTTAGTTTTATAAACTCTAGGAAATCTGCAAACATTCATTCCACAAGCATTATATCTTAAATTGTTTTCTAGGATTTGTTAGTATATATAGATTGCCGCAGATTTTACGCGAGGTTTGCCTTGATTGTTTTCTCAGGTTTAACAGGTTATATATGACAAGAAGATGGTTTATATTTCTGGAGGGAAGCTTTCAACGTTCATTTTCTTGGAGGAAGATCTAACCTTGTTGACACATTATCCACACCGAACGAATCAGGGGAGTATTTGTTTTCATTCTTTTACCTGTTTTACTTTTACATTCTTTAATTGAACATTGGGGACAATGTTCATCCTAAGTGTAAGGGTAGGGTAAATGATGATACCTTATAGGATACTATTGCACTTGAGTTTGTTTGTTTGATAGTAGGTTTGTAATAAAACTAAGAGAAATACTTGTTAGAGTAATTTTAGCGCCAAATTTAAAATTTTTTACAACATTTAGGAGTGAAACTTTAGCCTTAAAAAGCGTCTCATGGATAGGAGTTGTATGACTAGCACAAAACTGTACCACTTAAAAAATTTTCCACCCAAATATGTGAGGTTCGCCTTTAGATTTGATAGGAAAAGCATTCATCATTAGTGCTTATGAGTGTACCGGTAGTATCTAGATTCTAGAACTTGCGTTAGTGATGCATCCCGAGACCGCTAGTGAGACTACATTCGTGTAGTAGGATTTACTACATGATATGAGGCATTAGGATCACCCTTGTGTTTAAACCCGTATCATAATTACCTGACCATTTAAGTCATATTATTTGACTAATAAAGTCAATTAATTTTTCCCACACCTTAGCGTTGTACTCATTTTTAGTACACGATACCCCTAGTACACCCCTCCGAGCCTATCTTTTTGTTTCTAACTTTAAGTATTTTACTTAAAGGAAGAATTTGTTACAACCCACCCAAATGTGCAACCAAATCGCCTTAGACTTCCTTGTATGCACTCATCCTTAGTGCATTATTGTTATGTGTTTAAACCCTTAGTTAATTATCTAATTGATTACATGGTTGCTAAGTCGAGTCATATCCTGTACATATTGTGTTGAGACGATTGGGACTCATGGGTAAAGTACTAGTGTTATGGAGTAATGGGGAAGAACATTAAATTATTACCCCCATATGTACATTAATCTTAAAAAGTACTCCAAGTGTTTTGATTATCTTGATTCGAGTCATTAGAGTAGTTTATTGTAAAGTATGTAAAAATTCAAGTGTAAGGGGAATGTACATTCGCTATGATGTATTATTTTGGATGGTAGGGTAAAAGAGTATGCAAAAAAAAAAAAAAAAAAAAAAAAAAAAAAAAAAAAAAAAGAAACATATGGACTACCATCCCGTTTCATTCTATGTTTGTTTTAAGTTTTTGTTATTTTTGATTTATTAGCTTAAGTCGAGTCGAGTCTTGGCTTAGCAATGCCATATTGTACATGTAATTAACCAAGATGATTAACTCGCTACCAGTAAATATTGTATTTATCCAACAAAATCATGTTTTCCATATCCCTACACCTAACGTTATAACCCTTTAAAAGACCTATTTGATAGTTTATCCTAGGTGCTTACGCCAAGTGGTGGAGGTTTGATCCTTTCCTAAGCCTATGGTAATCTATTTGCTATGACAGGTAGTGAGAGATGTTTTCCATTTCCATATTGTGATATATACTTTATTACACCCGAGAGATGTGAGTATCTAAACACTATTTGTGAGGCGCTAGTGTATAACCTCCGTGCTTGTTTTTGGTTTTTAGTGGAATGATTATTTGTTGTAATTACTTTTATATTAGTGTTAAATGACCCCTAACTTGTATTTTGATTAGAATAAAAGCGCATTTGCTTGAGGACAAGCAAATCTCAAGTGTAAGGGTATTTGATGAGGTGAAAAGTGTACCGCTTTTAAGGGGTCATTTAAGCCCGAATTCGTGATTATTTGATCAATTATTGCCCTAAATCGTTCCTTTTGTCATTTTAGGTAATTTTGAGGAGAAATCTGGAAAAGGAAGCGTTTTGGACATTTTTAGAGCATAAAAGTGAAGAAAACAGCAAAGTCTCAAATTCCTTGCTGGGAACAGTACCTGACGACGTCAAGCAATCACACATGACGGCGTCAAGAGTGACAAAAGAGGTGGATGTGGAACTTATAACGTGACGGCCCCAAACATTTTCTTTGTTAATGGCCTGACGGCGTCACCAAGGCCATCAGGGTCCAAATACAAGTGATGGCCCAGAGTAGATTTGCACGTGAAGGCGTCAAGACTGGATCTAGGCAATACAAATTTCACTTTGGCGGCGAGTTGACGGCGTCAGAGGCTAATACATGACACCGTCAGGATGCTTAGTCTATATATATTTTCCCAATTCATTGTAAAGTGTGGAATAAGTTGTGGAATACTAAACACAAACCCTAGGTCGAATTTCCTGCATATTGAAGGGGTTTCAAACCCTTCTTTCTTCCTTGTTTGAATAAAGATAAGTACTTCAATAATTATTCAATATGTCTATGTATTGTTTGATTCTATCTTATGTTTATCTTTCTTTTAACATGTTAGGCTAGGTTTTTATTGTGTTTTCTTAGATGTAGTGAAACCTAGATGTTAATTATGGGTTGATTGTTTGTTTATAGTTGTTACAGATGATTGTATTCGATGCTAGGCTTAAGAAAACTGGCAGACTTCCATTGGTAACTTGCTTGAACATCTTAAGAAACATGATCGGAGGTGTACTACGATTTTTGGTTATATTTAATGCATAAGTGAATTCTAATGATCCCATGTTAGGATCTTTTAGTCGGCTTGACATAGGAGTGAAGTAGGATCTTGTAGAGTTAGGGAATATTGTACACGGCCCTACGACTGGTATTAAGGAATATAACCCGTTATCCATGCAATTGTAACAAGCTAATCAACCGGTAAAAGATATCTAGGGAGTAATGAAATCTAAGTAAACACAACTTTTCTCATTATTGTTTCCACCACATTAGTAAATTAGTTTAATTTTCATTTCTTTTATTTTATTTTGATTGTATCTTTAGTTAATTGGGTTAGTTGGCTAGCAACTAATTCTGCCCACTCCTTCAAAACCCGAGATTTTATTTGCTTTTATAAAATATAAAAAATGCAAAAAGAATCATCCCTCACCTCTAGACCTAGTTTAGTAGGCTTTCTAATCCTAGCAACACTATTCCTGAGTTGAACGATCAATCCCCCGGTACTTGTCACTATACTATACTACAACGATCAGGTACACTGCCTGGTGGGAGTTGTAAGCTTCTCAAGATCCCTTGAGAGGTAAAACCTGTTGCAAGGGTGCAATCCCCCATATCATCAATAAGCTACAAAAAGTTGTACTAAAGGGAAATAAGCCATATGAATTTAAGGGAGACCTAAACAAGTAACCTGGAAGTCTAAATAAGCAGTAGTAAGAAGCATAAATAAGCTAAAAGAAAATTTGAACAAGCTAAAAATGACATTTAGTGGCTGCGGATGTAGTGAAACAGTGGTCAGATGGGCTACTTTAGGGGCTGAAATAAGCTACAAAAAAATTCATAAAAATGAAGTAAAAATATGGTCGTGAAGGTAAGCTGCCAAATAAAGTGTAAACCAAATTTCAAGGCATAATTCCCAAGCACGAGTAAATTAAAAATGGTGATCAAAGGGGGAGTTGGGTTGTGGGTACCTGTTATGCAGTGAGCCCTAATGGGTTAAAATGCAAGTTTTTGACTTTGAAAGTCCAAATCCAGGCCTTAGAAACATGCACTAACCTATTTAGAACTAAAATTAAGCAAAAGGGACAACTAATGAAGGCGTAAACTAAGTCTAGCCTAGCTACTTAATTAGAACAGTTAACTAATAGGAAAAATAGACAACTCACCTAAATACTTGTAAACTACTTAAACTACCTTAAATAAGATCCTAAACAGCTAAATGCATCATACTATGACAATTTCAAGCTACCAAATTTACCAAAAACTAAAAAGATTTAGTTATCCCAAATACCCTCTTATGTGCATAAAATAAAATTTTAAGCCATAGAACTTCTTTTCAATTAAACTCAGTGATTACTGAGCTTACACTAAGTTCCCAAATCCATGATTAAACCAAATAACACACTGAAAAAAAAGCAGTTTACATAAGCAAATGAATAAGCTGAAATAGAAATTTAGAAAAGCAATTGTGTTTAAATAAAACTGGAAATGTAAGTTACAACACTGAATTGAAAGATTTAAAATTAAATAAACATAAAGCATAAACTATCCAACTAATTCTACTCTACTCCTACTTAAAACCTTACTCCTAATTCTAAGTCCTAATGCCCAAAAATTGGCTTACAACTGTTCTATATTTATACTACTGAGGAGAGGTCTTCACCCATTTGTCTTGTAGCTCTTGTGTTTGTTTTCTGAGAGTAATGAGGCTTGAATGCATGTTTGTGTTTCTTTGATGCAATCTCAACCATCAATTTCAACTTGGTGCCCAAGCCCATGAATCTGAGCCGTTGGATGGAAAAGGGGACTTGGATTGATGACTTGGTGGGGAGACACCCGTGAAGGAGGTGAAGCTTTTAAGGTGTTTGGAGATGGAGTGTTGCAGGGAAAAGGTTGAGGAGGGGGTTGTATGGTGGGTAAAGGAGGGTAGGAAGAAGATGCGTTGTTTGACCTGGAGTTGGATTTGACTGGGTAGAAATACTTTTATTAGTTTTGTGTTGGGTTAGTGGGTTTAAGTGTGAGTTGGGTATGGGTTTAGTAATTGGTGTGGGTTGGGTTTATTTTAGGATGAGTTGGGTAATAGTTTTAGGATTATAAAAACTGTTTTTGTAAATAAAAATAAGTTTTGTAGTTTTTTTTCTTTATATATATATATATATATATATATATATATATATATATATATATATATATATATATATATATATATATATATATATATATATATATATATATATAAACTGTTCTAGTAAGAATTGTGTTAAGAAATTTCTTAGGGCATTACATCCAAAATGGCGTGCAAAAGCCACGGCAATAGAAGAATCGAAGAATTTGATGACGTTACCACTTGACGAACTTATTGGCAACTTGAAGGTCCATGAAGAAATTAAAAAGAGAGATTCGGAAACGGTCAAGAGCAAGAAGGATCAAATAAAATCTATTGTTCTAAAAGTCAAAAAGGAACTTAATGATGATGATTCAAGTGATGATAGTGAAGATGAAGAATACGCTGATTCGTGTGAAAACCAATCTTATTATAGTATAGAAGTAATATATCGAAATGATCCGCGAAAAATACGGATCACCTGAGTCGTATCCAAGTGAAGGCGAATGGAATCAAGAATATTTATTCATGAAACCGTGAATTAAGAAGTGTAAAAGTGAAAATAGCAATCGATATATTCAAGTAATCACAAACAGTGATGAATTATGCAAATAGTACAAGCTAATTATGCACCAAAGTTAAAAACGCGAAAACGGAAATGCAACCGCAAAATTTAAAACGTAACGTTTATTAAAAAATGATCCTACAAACTTGAAACAATTTTCTAAAAATCGTAAACTAATATAATGAATTTTCAGAAAAAGAAAAATATTTATTGACTTTTCTTTTATTTTCTATGAATTAAAATTGATTTTTGGAATTTAAAATGAATTAAAAATAAGGAAAAATAGAAAATTAAAGTGAAAAAATGAAAATTTAATTCTAAAAAAAATTCTAAATATTATAAAAGAATTTCTAAAAATATTTTTGTATTTTTCACAACTTTTTATGAATTTTTATTGATTTTTGGTGATTAAAATCTATTTAAAATTGCATAAAATCAAAAAGAAATTAAAAAAAATAGTAAAAAGGTTTAGAAATATCTGGAAAAATTCCAGAAAATCCAAAATAATAAAAGTAACTCAAAGAAAAATTTTGAAGTGAAGAAGAACTGTTTAAGTGCTTATTTTGGAGAAACTGCTTATCACAAGTGCTTATTTATAAGCACTTGTGATCCAAATTTATTAAAACTTGAAACTCTGTTCAGAAATGATGCAATATGCTCAGTTAAGCAAGATTTGATCATAAGCAAACACAAATATCCTCAGATGCAACAATTATGAATCAATAAGCTCAAGCAATAAGCTCACTTATTAAACAGACTAAGAACAGACAGTCACAGAAGCAATATGATCAATCACAACACTTAAGCTACTCAAAATAAACTCAGAAGCATCCACTAAACACAGATATAGGCACAAATGAACAACAGCAGGCCTAATATGATCAATCAGATATCCTGTCTCAACCTTGCTGATACACAGATGCTATAAGCACTTCCAAAAAGTTCCAAAGTGCAAACTTATGGGGGCAAAATCACTATAGAACAGCTAAGAAGCAGTTACAGCCAATATAACACAATTCTAATCAAACTACCTTCCCAAAATGACACCAAGTATTTTGACCAATACTGATTCTCAGGGGAATTTAGGTTTAAATCAGACAACTTATGATCAAATTTCCAAATAGCAGATAAGTTCCAAATTTGAATTTTCTTTTTGATTATAGTTCCCTAACTGCCAAACTTTTAAAAAACAGTAATCCAAAAATATTTCAAATAAGTTTTGAATCCACCAAGTGATCTCAAAGTTGTGACTAAAACTGAGTTCCAATACTATTTGACTTTTTGAAATTACCACCTAAGTTTGACTAATTTGAGATAAGCTATGATCTAAATGACTACTGAAATAGAAATAAGCTAATATTGATCTGAAATATACTATCTAGGCTACTTATGCAACTATAGTGATGATTATGCTATCTAAATTCTATTTATATCTGACAGTTAAAGAGTTATTAAGCTAAATTGACTTTTAATGAAGTAGATACCGATTTTAGGCTATATAACTCTAATATATTCCTAATTTGACTTATGTGAGCAGTCTATTCACTAAACCAACAATTATTAAGCACAACAAACTAGATATCCAAACACTCATTAATGTGACAGTCATGCAACTTCAGTAAAACAGTTATTCCAAACTCACACTAATGAATTTCTATCAATCACTATTCACTACTCAGACTTACTTAAACATCAAACTCCACAAATCTAGCAGATATGAAACAATTCAGATCCACAATATGACAGATATTCTACAACTACTAGTAACTCAGATCTACTAAACTACAAAGTACCTACAGATATAACCTAGATTAATCAAATAATACTACAACTAAATCAAACAAGTTCAACTACAGAACTAATACTATTATTACACAATAATTTCAAACAATGAAACAGTGATGAACATTAAACATGTGAGCCAACACTTACAATCACTTTCAGTCCAGCATGAACAGGACTGATTCACTAAGCTTGCCTATCTTTATTCTAGGAAGGGATCTTCCAATTCTATCCCAACTTATCTGATATACACCTCAGCAACTCAGGATCAAATCACCATTAACTATAGTTGACTGACCTTGATTTTTAGCAATTCTTTTAATGAAAATAAATGTAAATGGGCTGTAAAACTAAAACTAAGTGTGCAAAAACTTATTTGAACTAATTTGAAATCTTACTTAACAGATTGAAAACATTTTTTTTTATATTTTTTTTTATATTTTTTTTCTGATTTTTATTATTTATTTTTCTTTTGAAAATGACTAAGATTTGAATAAGGATAATAGAAAATAATCTCAGAACAATTGATTATAAGCTAGCTAAAAGCTGAATTGAAACTGAATAAGCAATGAGAATTTATGAATAAGCTGAAAATTGTAAAAGTGAACTAAAATACTTTTTATTTAAAAACTCAATAGAAGATTACAGATACCAAACTAGTTACAATGGAATTTTGACAGCATAACTCTAAGCTAAAAATTACATTCTAATGAGCTAAAATGAGAACCTAAGGAGTGAGGGATGAGGGTCTCATGCCATCCTGGCGATCCTGGTGAACTTTGTGCTTCTTCTCATCATCTCATCACCCTTAGATTACTTTGTGTTTCTTTGATCAAATATAAACCCTTGGATCAGAAAATTAGACGTGGCTTGCCCAATCCAAACCTGACACCTGTCCCATTCATGTGCATAATCTCTATCCTTGTTAGAGCATCTAGAAGCGGTATCTAAAGATGAGTATGTGACGCGTCTTGTCCAATGGTAGCTTGCCAAGTGTCTTCATACCTTCATTCACACTCTTTGACATGTGCTATATCACGTGGTTGACTTTCTAGAAGTTCCAATCATTGGCTCATGATGGTTAATTTGATGGGTGTGAGCCGATTGAGCCTTGTGTGATATTAGGGTTCAGAAGGGTGTTGGGGTTCTGGGAAAAATGGATTTGGGGAAAAATGTATTGGCGCGTTTGTTTTTTTTTAATAACTTTGACCCTGGATAAATGGCTTTGACCGTGGGTAGTTTGGGCCTAGGTTGAAATAAATGGGAATGGTTTTAGGCTTTTGGATTTTGGGTATTGGATCTTTGTATATTTAAAAATTGGACCAGGCTTCTACTTGTGATTTTCAGAATTTGATATATCAAAATCCAAGGATCAATTATGTAATTTGCCCATACTTCAAGGACTGAAAATGTCACTTCCTCAAAATAATTTCTAAGGACTAATTCTGCAAATCTTGAATATCTGAAGGACTGGTGTTGAACTTTGGATCCCGGCTTTGACTATTTGACCATCTTCCACTCTCGTGCCCGTTTTTCCGGTATTTGCATGATTTTTTGTCTTTTTGTGATGAATCCGTACATGCGTGTTCACAACATAAAAACACATGTTTCTTTGGCATTTGTTAGCTCCTTTAGTCAATTTGGGTCGGTATTTGGCCATGAAATGGTATGTGAATTAACACATACCAAAATCCCCCAGACTAAGATATTGTCGTGTCCTCACGCAATGTGATCAATTCACGCTTTTGGGATAAATAATTTCAAAACTCTTCCTACTAACTTTGTAAAGTAGCAAGGAGGTTCAAAAGAAGTAATAAAATCATTTATTCCCGCAAACGCTCCGTTTTCCAAAATTTTCCTTATATTCCTTTATTCCACTTACACTTTCTATTTTTGAACTTTTCATACTTCATACTTGTGACGGTTTGTTAAACTTTCATTATTATGCAATAATTATTAGGGTCAACGAGTAGAAACATGTTAGCATTGAAAATATGTATTGAGAAGTGATGGTCATTCTCATATTGGGAACTTTGTAATGTGTCTTAGTTTGTGTTATAAGAATAGTCAATGGGCCTTGGTCTTGGTAAGGTAATATGTTATTAGTTATGTTTCATAAGCCTTTATATAATTCATGTAAACCAAGTCCAAGCCCAAGCCTATGGAAAGCCTCTTAAGGCATCATGTATGGAACTATAAAAGGCACCTTACCTCTCATTTGTAAGGTGTGCTTGTGTGTGTTTTTTTAATAAAAGTTCTCTTCATCTTATACTCTCTTTCAATATATACACGACATATACATAACATCAAGTCACCATCTTTACTTCATCTAGTGCTTATATTTGTGTTAAAGTTGATATATCTAAGGTCCTACAAGTGGTATCAATCGCCTAACAATGATTTAGGAGTGTTTTTATCAAGTTTTTTTGTTAAAAAGTTGCATTTTTCATTCATTTATGCACTTTTTCTTCAAAAAGTTTTGATTTTTACGTGGTTTTAGTGTTAAAGTTGTTGTTTTTATTGAAGTTTTAGTGATTCTAAGTGTTTTGGGAAAGATTTGATCAATAGAAACAAGTGGAAAAAGTGGTTTTGGTTGAAAAAATCGGATTTTTCACGTTTCTGGTCATCTTACGCGTAACTTGGGTGAATAGTACGATTTCTTAGCTGTCTACAGTACTGTTTACGCATAAGATTAAGTCAAAACCCCTTTCTTACGCTTAAGTTTAGTCAAAACCCTGTTCCTACGCCTAAGTATGATTTCCTACGCATAAGTGAAGATCCTACGCTTAAGTTTCTACGCAGAAGTTCTACGCATAAGTTCCTACGCAGAAGTTCTACGCGAAAGATTCTACGCATAAGTTTTTCTACGCATAAGATCCTACGCATAAGTTTTCTTCAACGATCAGAGATTACTCAGTACTTCCCTGACTTGGATAAGTTTGTGGAATACTTCGACACGGGATATCTTTCAAGCTTGGACAAGTTTGAGAGATCAATTTGGTTGAAAAACCTTACGCGTAACATTCTTACGCATAAACTCTAAGTTTACGCGTAAAATCAAAGTCTACGCATAAACAATACTGTTTACGCATAACTTTAGATCTTACGCATAACTTAAAGGTTACGCATAACATCTTACGCGTAAGATTATTCAAGGTTTACGCGTAAAATCAAGCTTTACGCGTAAGAATTTGTCTCTTTGACAACCAAACTTCAAATGGCCATAACTTTTGAACCGTAACTCCGTTTTCGACGAATCAGCTGTCAAAACGACCGTGAAACAGTGAAGAAGGACATGTTGAATAAATTTATTCATTCAACCCAAGTTTCGAGGCCTAAAAACGCTCCGAGAAGAAGTTATTGAGGTTTTAAGGTTTTAGATCAAATTTTTCATCATAAAAACTTGCATCAACTTACACTAAACACAACTCCTACTTCGTTGAATCGATCCAAGAATCAACTTTATCAATCTACACTTCATCAATGGCTACTCAGCAAGATATTCATGCAGCCGGTGCGGAAAACCGACCTCCAATGCTTGAAAAAGGTGAATATCTCCCAGGGACAAGCCGCATGCTTCGTTACATCAAAACAAAGCCTGATGGTAAATTAATGATCAACTCCATTACAAATGGTCCATTCAAGCCAAGACAAGTTCAAATTGAAGGTAATCCAAATACAACACCTCCTACTCAACCATTCGTACGTGAACAAACAGAAGCAGATTACACAGAGGAAGATAAGAAGCAGATCGCCGCAGATGATATGGCAATGCATTTAATCCAAGTTGGATTACCACGGGAGATCTTTGCTGCGGTCGACAGCTGTGAAACTGCTTATGCTATGTGGGAACGTGTTAGAAGGATATGTCATGGAACAGAGATTGGACAACAAGACGTTGAGAACAAACTTCTTACTGAATGGGAGAATTTCACATCCACTAAAGGTGAACAGATTGAATCTTACTACACAAGGTTTTGCACTTTGATGAATGAGTTAATCAGAAACAAGTTGACACCTCGAACAATTGCAACAAACATCAAATTCATCAATAACCTTCCAGAAGAATGGGGTCGTTATGTTACAATTGTCAATCAAACAAAGGATTTACATAAGGTGAATTATGATCAACTCTATGACTTTTTGAAGCAAAACCAAGCTGAGGCTAATGAAGTAAGGAAAGAAAGATTGGCAAAGAATCATGATCCTCTCGCATTAATTGCTACTACACCAACACCGCTACCAGTGAACACACAACAACCATCATCATCTTCCACTCACAACTACATGCAACCATCATACATTCAACAACCAACACCGGTCTACCAACAACAGTTCTACCCACAGCAACAACAACATGTTATTCTACAGCAGCAATACCAACAATTCCAAGAACCAGAATTCACTGAAAATGATGAAGCTACTGCAGCATTGACCCAAGCGTTTGCTTTTCTGTCAAAGGCATTCCAAGGACGTTATTCTACACCAACAAACAACAACCAAAGGATTTCATCGAACACTCGCAACAGGCAGATCGCTCAGCCGAGTTTCAATATGGGCAACGGAGGCCAAATGGTTGGAGTTTATGGGAATCAGCAAGGATATGCTACTGGAATTAACATGGGGAATCAGAATATGCTGAATGCAGGGAATCAGAATGCAGCAAATCAGTATGGTCAGTATGCAGGGAATCAGTTGGGTCAGTTTATTGGAAATCAGAGGGGTCAGAATGTTGGTAATCAGGCAATGGGTAATCAGAATAGAAATGTTGCAGCTCCAGTAGTTGGGAATTTGGGAAATGTGAATCAGGGTAATCCGGTTAAGTGTTTCAACTGTCAGGGTGTAGGTCATATGGCAAGGAACTGTCCTACTAAGCCGAACAAGAAAGACACAGCGTACTTGCAGAAAGCATTACTGTTGGCACAAAAGAATGAGGCAGGGTTTCAGTTGAATGCCGAGGAGAATGATTTTATGGCTCTTATGGATGACATGGAAGATAGAGAGGATATCGATGCGAACTGCATATTCATGGCGAATCTTCAGGAAGCTAAGTATGACACGGATTCTGATACACTTCCTGTTTATGACACCAATGCACCATCTGAGGTATCCAACTTCAACACATGTCACAATAATGATATATTTGATATGTCTCCTCATGAGGAACAACATTCTGAGAAGCTAGCACCCACTTATGATACATACCTGGACACGCCAAGTAGTAGCAATACTCCTTCAGCAACTCCAGATGTGAATCATAATGGAGGCTTCGTTTCACAGCATGCTGAGAATGATGAGGAAACACGTGCTTTGTTTGAATCATTATTGAATAATTGTCGTATTGAAATTGAGAATGTGAAAAAGGTCAATCGCGATGTTAAGGCCGCGAATGTTAAATTGACCGCTGAGCTTGAGAGTTACAAAGAAAACGTTAAAGCTTTTGAATTTCATAACAAAAGATTGTCTGAATTAGAAACTGGTTATCAAAATTCCGTTTCAAGGGAAAAACAATTGCAACTCAAGTTTGATACACTTGATGTTAATTCTTTCAAGAAGATAAAAGCTTTAAACGCGGAAATTTCTGATTTGCAAAACCAACTTTCTATACAAAAATCAGCTTATACCAATCTTGAAAAAGAAAGGGACGAGTTGAAAAAGGAATTTGCAAAGAAAGAAGACAAACTTTTGGCCGAAATCGTAGAGTCAGAACACATGATTGCACATTTAGAAGAATTAGTGGTTAAGTCGGGTCAGTCAAGTCAAACAATGAAAATGATTTCAAATCAAACTAATCCGGTTTACCATACGAAACATAGAGTGGCTCTTGGTAACAACACCCCCAGTAATCTCAAGAAAGCTCAGCAAGAACAAAATGTTTTGTATAATGGTAATATGATTTACACCAAACATGATCCTCCCGTCGTTCGGGATTCTGTGCAAACGATAGAACATGTCGAAGAGAGCATTACTAAAATGAAACAAAAGGATTTGAAACCCATTGATTACAACAAATTGAACAAACTTTCGGGAATTACTTTTGTTCTACAAAAAGAACCATCTGTGTTTTCCATAAAACGACCATTCTCAAAAATGTTTTCTAAGAAAGTAATTGTTTCCAAATCTCTTTCAAAAATGGAACAAATTTCTTCTAACAACACTTTTAATACAAGTGAGGCTAGAGAAATTCTGGATGACGTTAAAAAGAGAATTCAAGAACTTCAAAATATTGTTGCTTCTAAAACTACAATCAATATTAACAACTGGCATTCCAGTTTTCATATTGAGCAGAAAAAAGTTTTTGAAAACGAAATTACTATCCCACTGAATAACATCAGTGCGAGGGTAATCCATTTTGAACAAGCTTTCTTAAAAGAAACGGCCGAATTTGTCAAGGACCACAAATCCCTGGTAAACGAAGCTAATGATACTCGTGAAAACATAAATGTTTTGGAAAACCTGAATGATTCTCTCTTCGAAGCTGTTATGACCACTGACATTATGTCCATCATTTTACAAACATATTCTGTTCAAGACGATGAAAGACTGAGAGCTGAGACCTTCGCAATTGTTTCAAAATATGAAAATGCTCTTATAAAGCTTGAAAAAGAAAATGTCTCATATTTTAAACAACTTGATCGAAAAAAGGAAGAATGCAAGTCTGACAAATTGTTGTATGAGCGTGCCTTAAAGAATATGAAAGAGCAAAATGATCTTTTGAGGGCTCAGCTTGAAAGTCAAAAAGGAAAGGGTGAGGAAACTAAGTTTGTAAAACCATTGACTTCGGAGAAACCAAATGTTTCAAACACGGTTCAAAAACCAAAAATGCCAATTTCACGGTTTGCTCCAAAAGTCGATGAGAAAAAGGATTTGACAAAACCAGTCACTCTAACACCCTTGCCAAAGAAAAGTGAAAATGTTAAGATTGTTGATAAAGGAAAAGCGGTTGTCGAAACACCAAAAGTGATAGCACCTGGCCTTTTTAGGATTAGTCCCACTAATGCGTCTGCCTCCACATCTAAGACAAATGCGTGCAAAAAGGATAATTCTAAAAAGTCTAGTGATGCTAAAAAGGACAACAATATAAATCCTAATGCGTGTGCCTTACCTTCTACAGGATTAGAAAGCACCTCTAGGAGCAGCAGACTAAAGCCTAGGAGCAATACAAGGAACAATAGAGTCTCGCCTGTTTCTAAGAGTCGTAGCAAGAATAAAGTTGAAGAAGTAGAAGAATACCCTAGGAATTTATCGCTTTGTAATAAGAAACATGATTCATCTGAATGTAATGTCGAAAGTACTGGTTCTAATGCATGTAATGACTCTGTTTGTTTAATATGCAAGAAATGTTTAATTAATGATGTTCATGATGAATGTGTTTCTAAGAATGTGAATGTTACGCCTAAACAGAAGTATGTTCCAAAGGGAACTAGTGCCAGATCTAGATCTATAGAAAGATTAGTTGCACGCTTTAGATCTACCACTAGTAGTCGAATGCCTAGGAACTACCTTAAGTTTTGTATGTGGAAACCTACGGGTAGAGAATTCATTCTTAAGGATGGAAAATTGAAAGTTGTTCAAAATGGACAAGTAGATACCTTCTATGAATGTGATTCAGATTTTACCCCTAACTAAATGGAACCAAATTCAAAACGGTTTCCAAATACAAACTCTTCTGTTCTTGGCAGGTTATCGAAATATGTCTTTGGATCGTCGACTCGGGTTGCTCCAAGCACATGACCGGGAATTTAAAGCTGCTGATCAATTTTGTCTGGAAATTCATGGGAACTGTACGCTTTGGAAATGATCATGTAGCAGCTATTCAGGGTTATGGAGATCTACAATTTGGGAATTTCTTAATCACTCGGCTTTACTACGTCGAAGGATTGGGACACAACTTGTTTTCAGTCGGGCAGTTTTGTGATGCAGATTTAGAAGTTGCATTCAGGAGAAACACGGTTTTTATAAGAAATTTGGTTGGTGATGATCTCTTAACTGGTAATCATGGTACAAACTTGTATGCTATCGACATCAACCAAATGACTTCTACATCACCAATTTGTCTTATGACAAGGGCAACCGAAACTAAGTCCTGGCTGTGGCATAGAAGATTATCCCATCTTAATTTCGACATGATCAACAAGTTAGCCAAAGACAACATCGTCACCGGACTTCCTAAGTTCAAATACACCAAGGAACACTTATGTCCATCATGCGAACAAGGAAAAAGCAAAAGAGCATCATATAAACCTAAAACCGTACCTAGTTCGGAAGCAAGGTTACATATGTTGCACATGGACTTATGTGGCCCAATCAGAGTTGAAAGCATTAATGGGAAGAAGTATATTCTTGTTATTGTTGATGATTATTCAAGATATACTTGGGTAAAGTTTTTGAGGTCAAAAGACGAAGCACCAGGTACCATCATCACCTTTCTGAAGCGTATCCAAGTTCTACTTCAAGCTCCAGTAAGGATTGTAAGAACAAATAATGGCACAGAATTCACTAATCAGGAGTTAAGAACCTACTTTGAAGATGTGGGAATCACTCACCAAACATCAGTTGTTAGAACTCCACAGCAGAATGGGGTGGTTGAAAGAAGAAATCGAACTCTTGTGGAAGCTGCTCGCACAATGCTGATTTATTCTAGTGCACCACTTTTCTTATGGGCTGATGCTGTTGCCACTGCTTGTTTCACTCAAAACCGATCCCTAGTACATCCAAGATTCAATAAAACCCCATATGAGCTAGTGAACAACCGTAAACCTGACATCTCTTACCTTCACGTGTTTGGCGCTTTGTGCTATCCGACGAATGATAGAGAAGATCTAGGGAAGTTAAAAGCTAAGGGTGATATTGGAATCTTCATTGGATATTCAGAAAACTCGAGGGCATTCAGGGTATATAATAGAAGAACGAAAAGGATAATGGAGACGATGAATGTGAAGTTTGACGAGATTTCACAGATGGCTTCTGAGAGACTCGCTCTAGAACCCGCGCTTAATCCGATGGCTTCTAATCAAAACGGATTAGGACCCGCACCAAACATACAGACTTCTGAACATATCAGTTCAGGACTCGTGCCTCAAGGAGCTCAGTCAACAAACACGGATAAACCTTCAGAACAAGAACTGGAAAATTTCTTCGAGTTAATGTTTGATGAATACTATGGTGGAACATCGACAAATGCATCTCCACAACATTCCGCTGCACCCGCTCAAAACCATCAACCACCACCACCACCACCACTGGATGCATCTACAACAATCGAAGCTGAAGCACCAACTACCTCAACATCATCTACATCTACTCAAGCCACTCCAGTACTTGAAACTGAACTACCAAGGATTGATGAGCAAAACCAAAATACAGATTTTCAAGAAGAACCTACAAATAATTCAAACGATGTTGCGTTAGAAGAAGAAGAAGTATTTGAAAACCCATTTGCAACAGACTCTGCTGAATCTTCTTCAAGGTTACAAGAACCATCTAACACACATTTGTTACACCCAAGGTACCCTTCTACGTTTCAATGGACAAAAGACCATCCAATAGAACATGTTATTGGTGAACCTTCAAAGCCAGTTCAGACAAGGAGACAACTTGCCACCGATCTCGAATTGTGCATCTACGTATGTTCAATCAGCCTCAAAGAACCAAAGAACATTCAGGAAGCAATGGCAGAAAACCCTTGGATTGAAGCGATGCAGGAGGAATTTCTTCAATACCTGTTACATGACAGTTGGGAACTTGTTGAACGACCACTTGATAAACGAGTTCTTGATCTCAAGTGGTTGTGGAAGAACAAACTGGATGAGGAAATGACTGTTATTCGCAACAAAGCTCGTCTTGTGGCTAAAGGTTATCCACAAGAAGAAGGGATAGATTTCGAGGAATCATTCGCGCCTGTAGCTAGACTTGAAGCAGTCCGGATTTTCTTAGCCTATGCAGCTCACAAAAACATCACAGTCTATCAGATGGATATTAAGACTGCCTTCTTGAATGGAACTCTGAAAGAAGAAGTGTATGTGAGTCAGCCAGAGAGATTCATCGACAAAGATCATCCAGACTACGTCTACAAGCTTAAGAAAGCAATTTATATTTTAAAACAAGCTCCAAGAGCGTGGTATGATGAACTATCATCTTTCTTGCTCAAAAACAATTTCACAAAAGGAACGGTTGATGACACCTTGTTTATCAAAAAATTCAAAGATGACATTTTGATCGTTCAAATTTACGTGGACGACATAATTTTTGGATCAACCAATCCTAACCATTCAAAACATTTTGAAAATCTCATGAAAAGCAAATTTGAAATGTCCATGATGGGGGAACTAAAATTCTTTCTTGGTTTACAAATCCATCAATCCCCTCGTGGTATTTTTATCAATCAAGCTAAATATACAATAGAGATTTTGAAAAAACATGGAATGGAAAATTGTGATTCTGTTGGTACACCAATGGTCACTTCACCAAAAATAGGTGCTGATTTGTTTGGGAAACCTATCGATCCGAAGAAATATCGGAGCATGATCGGCTCTCTCATGTACCTTACTGCTAGCCGACCCGATATTCAATTTGCTGTATGCTTATTAGCACGGTTTCAGGCAAAGCCTACCGAACTTCACCTCAAAGAGGTTAAACGGATCTTTCGGTACCTACGAAGCACCATTAACATGGGACTTTGGTATCCGAAGGATTCGGGGTTTAATCTAACAGCATTTTCAGATGCAGACCATGCCGGTGATCAAGTTACAGCAAAGAGTACATCAGGTGGAGCACAATTTTTGGGTGAAAAGCTAGTAAGCTGGTCGTCAAAGAAACAGGATTGTACTGCACTATCAACCGCCAAAGCCGAGTATGTGTCTCTATCTGCGTGTTGTGCCCAAGTTCTTTGGATGCGGACACAGCTCACAGATTATGGCTTTACTTTTGACAGAATACCTATGTATTGTGACTCAAAAAGTGCCATAGCCATCTCGTGCAATCCCGTACATCACTCTAAGACGAAGCATATCAAAGTCCGCTACCATTTCATCAAAGAACACGTGGAAGAGGGTACTGTTGAATTCTTTTTCGTTAAGACTAATTATCAACTCGCCGATCTATTTACTAAAGCCCTTCCAAAAGAACGGTTTGACTATTTAGTTCGACGAATTGGCATGCGAAGCCTAACTCCTGAGGAGCTAGAACGTCTTCTCGAATCTTCTTGAAAAAGCTTTCAAAATCGCTTCGCTGTAAATATTTTTGAAAAAAAAACAAAATACAAAATTTGAAAAACCAACAAAAACAAAATACAAAAATATAAAATTTCAAAAAATACAAAAACAATATAAAATCAAAAAATCCAAAAATATTCTTCTCACGACATGTCTCTCGTATAAACCAATATTCTGTACGTCTCTAGAAATGTCATTCAACAATGATACGGACATGTACAGATGCTTGAGCGGGAGTTCTTTATTAAAACATGTCGTTTCTCAAAAGTTTCTTCACAATGGCTTTCGTATACTTCAGTACGAAACCCGTACTTAAATGATGACTTCTGATTATTTTCAAATCAAGGACTCGTACGTTCAATGACGAACTCTTTTTCAAAAAGTTCGAGTCTAAACAAACGAAAAAGATTTCAAGCATAAACTCGTTTTCAAACAGAATTGTTGAGCACTTTTTCAAGAATGTTCAAAAGATTTCTCAAAATCTCTCAAAATGAGTGCTCAAGATAACTCCCTCTAAACCCTTAATTGATTTTAAATGAGCTATCATAAAGGGGGAGTATTAAAAACTAAAATGTTCCGATTTCATGCAAAATAGAATCTGTCTTTCTCTCCAAAAGCTTTTTCTTAATCAGTTGATATCAAAAATATCACGCTATGCTATTTTTGAGGGGGAGAAGACATGATTAAAATGTGATCAAAGATGTTTAAAGTTTGTGACTGAATCTCAAAAGAGCTCGACTCAGATATTACCAATGAATTGACGAAGCTTAAATGTCATTAATCGAAAAGACTTGTCCTGGACGGGTAATAATTTCAAGCTAGTCTAACTAGTGATGTAAGCGTGTCTCGAATAGGACTTGTCTGAGTAGAATGTACCATATCGAGAGACTTTCTTTGGACTTGACCAGGACGGGTAATAATTTCAAGCTAGTCTAACTAGTGATGTAAGCGTGTCTCGAATCGGTCATGTTCACTGAAAGTGGATAAATTCAAAAAGTGCAAACTCCTCACGCATGTGCAAATTTCTTAAAAAATTCATGAGCACATGTGAAGGGGGAGTCCTTCAAAAGTAATGCAAAACTCTCGAAGTGTCAACAATGTGTTTTATTATCATAAACACTTTGAGAGATTTTCAATAAATGGTTTCATGGCAGCAATAGGATAGTCATGGAGTTATAAGGTGACTAAGGTTAGGAAAAACCGTCCTATGATCCGCCAGAGCCGGAGGGATCTACCCAAGGACAAATCCAATAGATTAGAATTAGAAGTCCTTAGGTATGATTGAAAAAAAAGGAGAAAATGAGAAAGGAGAAAGAAGGGGTTGAAGAATTAAAAAGAAAAGTTATGAAAAAGGGTGAAAAGAAATAGCCCTCCATATGTTCAACCTTAGGGCAGACACCGGGTACAATTCGTATGCTTCTGGTTGTTACTAACGTGACACCGGTATTGAAGACAAAGACGTCATGGACCCAGTGACGCACTGCACTAAACCTTCTTAACCACTCAAGTTCTCTTAAAAGAGCTTGTTTCATTCTCACGGGGAACCGGTGTAATCTATCAACCTGTCTCTTAGAGATGGTTGATATTGAAGCAGGAGACCTCTCCCTAATCTCCGCATAGGAAACCAAATGTGCACTTATCGAGTCTAGAGCCCCGAGATTCATCAAAAGATCTCATAGGAACACATGATATTTCTACACTGGTTGTTCATCATTAAGGACGCCAGATGTAAACTTTAGAGTCCTACGCAGATCTTAGCAATCTGCCAGAACATTTATGAGAGAATTCACACAAGTGTTTCTCAATGATTGAATGGAAACTCCTGCCAGGGTCAACATCAAACAGCCCTGACAGCAGGTCACTTCGGTAATTCCTTATGGGTTACGCTTAGTGTTCGCGGTGGTTTCAAACGGTCTACAGTCGTGGAGTGATCCCCAGCGACTCACCCAGTCATTGAGCTACTAAGTAGGTCTTGTAAGCTCTCTCGAGAGTATCTGACATGGGAACGGCCTTGGTAAGGATTAGAAGGAGTCTTCACACTATGCTGTTGACGATCTCTAATTCCTTATCTGTAAGTACCGGATGTTTTATTGCTAACTGTTTATATGCAGGGACACTTCATCTCCATGGCGAGAGATTCCACATGCTCATACATACATCTGGAAGTTAAAGAAAGCTCCCTCAAAGATCTATACAACACAAAGTTCAAAGAAAGATTCTACGCAATGTGAAAGAATCTACAAAAGTAAAGTGACAAAGATCTATGTGAAAGAACGGGAACTATAAATGCATGTATCACAAAGACTGAAGATGTATGAGCATGTTGGAATGGCAAACAACCACCACAGACACAGAAGTGACGAAAGGCAGATAACTCCACATCACTAAGGAACAAAGAACGATGAAAAATCAGTCATCAAAGATCATAAAGCATGAAGGAACAAAGACTAAAGACTATTCTACAACGACACACAAAGTTAAAGACAAAGAACACGGAAGACCCACTCACGTGGAGCATCATTCGAATGACCACCCCTTAGGGGGAGATTGTTAGCATTGAAAATATGTATTGAGAAGTGATGGTCATTCTCATATTGGGAACTTTGTAATGTGTCTTAGTTTGTGTTATAAGAATAGTCAATGGGCCTTGGTCTTGGTAAGGTAATATGTTATTAGTTATGTTTCATAAGCCTTTATATAATTCATGTAAACCAAGTCCAAACCCAAGCCCATGGAAAGCCTCTTAAGGCATCATGTATGGAACTATAAAAGGCACCTTACCTCTCATTTGTAAGGTGTGCTTGTGTGTGTAAGTGTGTGTGTTTTTTAATAAAAGTTCTCTTCATCTTATACTCTCTTTCAATATATACACGACATATACATAACATCAAGTCACCATCTTTACTTCATCTAGTGCTTATATTTGTGTTAAAGTTGATATATCTAAGGTCCTACAAAACACTTCTATTTAAGAAGTGACCGTACGGATAAAAATCGTCATCCTTGATTTTTCACAAGTCCCCAAACTAAGCTTACAAACGAGATCACAGCTTATCTACAAATTAGATGCTAATACTACTCATAAAAGTTACTTGTGGAAACTCCTTACTCCCATATCCTAGGTTTTGTATCTCTATATTTTATTTTGTTGAGAAATGAATTGCTTCATATTTTCTCGTTTCAATAATTTTTAGTCCAATAGTGATACCTAAGTTAAAACGATAAGTAGTTATCCATTTTCTCTTAAGAACCATTGCAATAGAAATTCGGTCCACATCAAGGAATTTTGGTACATACAACACCATAAATATAAGTTGCGGAGTACTACACGTGCACCTCATGTGTCCAATTCAGAATCATCCACATGCACCTCAATCATAACTTTCAACTTTTACTTTTTCATTTTTTCACTTTTTTTCACTTTTTTCATATTTTTCATACTTTTCACTTTTTTCTTTCTTGACTTTTTCTCATAACATCAATGGAAGCTTATCGGGTAGCTCCAAAACCACATAGATAATTAACTTTTGACTTTTGATTTTTTCACTTTTTGCTCTTATTTTTGATGTTCCTTGATATGTACCCAACTTTTAAAGTAAAGATTCTCTTGAGAAAATAAAGAACTAAATATTATCCAAACCTAAATACCACTAATTAACCTAGAACATCTATTATATATCGGTGACGAATCTGATGGGAGTAAAAAGCCACAAGTACCTTTCATGAGCTCTAAAGAGAACCACTACTCCACGTTTAGCATCTAACTTCTAAATAAACTCTATCATTTCTCGCTCTTCGCAATTTAAGATTCCAAATAATGAAACCCGCGAATACTTAGCCGATAATCAGCCACGCATATATAAAGTCAGTTACGGAAACTTGCAAATTCTAGAAAAAGAATTTGCATTTTCTAGCTCCTTATGTAAAAGACTAGCGAAAGCTTTTAAGCTGTGCATGTATAAAGTCAAGTACGGGAACTTGCAGATTCTTAAGAAAGAATTCGCATTTTATAGCTCCTGGTGTACAAAACTAGTACAAGCTTATGTGATTATCATTGGTTAAGGGAACAAGCTAGGGCTCAACACGCCCGGTCAAGTCGAAATATTTATTCCTACTCTCGCCAGCAAGAAAGTCAACAAGGTGTCAAAAACACTTATTCAAACTTTATTATACTTTTGCACAATTTTTCAACTTTTTCTCATTTTTTTGTTCTTTTTTTATGACTTTTTCATTGATTTTTCTTCAAAATTTTTCAAATTTTCAATTTTTTTCATTTTTGGTGGAAAAACGGAGTTGCAAGAGTGCACGACATTGTGAAAAATGCAAGGTTAAAATCGAATCGAAGATTCACCCTCCCCCAGACTAGAATGAAACATTGTCCTCAATGTTTTACGGGTTAAGGTAATCCTAACAAAATTCTAGGCCGTTTATTAATTATGCCAAAGAAAACGTTAGTCGATAAGATTCACCGATATAGGTGATAAGTGCTCAAACACTCATCATTTTTGGTCAAATCTGAACTGCAAAACATACAAAAACACTCAGTAATGCATCAAAATACTGAAAATATTTCAAAACTGTGTTTTATATGTTTTAGATGCAAAATGAGCAAAAACAGATGAAAAACGTACAAAGTTTGCAAAATTGGCAGTTTCAGTCCCCCAACTTTCAAAAATTGGCAAAAATAGTCCTTGAGCACTTATTTTAAAAGAAGTCACCAAAGGTCCTTTTGAAATCATAAGTTGTCATATTTAGTCCTTTGGTGAAAAATTCTAAAACTTTTGAGAAATTTACAAAATTGGTCCCTGCAGTTTGGAATTTGACAGATTTGGTCCCTGGGTGTTTTAACATGGAAAATAAAACATCAAAAGTCCTTTGGTTACTCATCTTGGCAGGAATGGTCTCTTGGATTAACTTTGGAAGTATGACAGATTTGGTCCTTTAACTTTCAGCTTTTGCATATTTAGTCATTGTGATATACTTAATTACAACTAAAGGGGCCTTTGTTTAACTTAACCCAAAATCAACACCCCTTTCTTAAAAACCCAACCCACACAACCCCTGAGCCCAAAACAATACCCACAATCCATTTTATTAAAACCTATTAACACAACCTGTGGTCAAAACACAGGTCAACCCACCTCCCAAATACCACTTCACCACCCCGTGACTCCCTGCCATCACTGCAACTCCCTGCTACCCATCATCACTTCCCTGCCACAATCAAACCCTCCTCCACAATCAATACCTACACCCAATAGTTGCCTAAACCCAATAACTCAACCCTATGTACAAGTTATCAGAGATATAGCTGTCAATAGCTTCTTGGCGCCAATTGCAATCAAGGGCTGAGATAATGTCAAAATAATTCAATGGATGGGATTTGTTGAAGGATAAACACAAGCAGAAGTGGACAAGAAAACAAAGAAACCCTAGTTTTATTTCTAGTATAAATAAGAGAGATTTGTAGCCTTGAAAGGCAGTAGGAAATTAGTGTAGAAATAGTTTTAGTGTAATTTTTATCAAGTACTTTAAACTCTTAATCTTAGTGTAATGTTTTTTTAAAATTCAATAAAAGTTTTAAGCTTTGTTTATGTGTACCTGTTTATCTATATCTGCTTATTCTAAACTGCTTATTTACTGCTTATTCCCACTCCATTATTGTTTATTTAGTCTCATTTTTAGCTTATTGTATATTGGCCTTTTACCTCATTAGCTCAGACTTGATTGTCCTAGTTAAAATTACCCAGTGCACTAGTTATAAGGAGTGTTTAGGCACAAAAGCAGTTTATGGTCACAAACTTGTTTTGGTAACTTTTCAATTCTTGAATTATCTTTATTTCCATTAAATTAGTAGTTAGCACTTAGATTTTAGAGTGGTAATGTTAGGAATAGTGTAATTTGATGCTATTGGATTTCTTAGTTAAATGTAATCTTAATCTCTGTTTTACTCAAGTTTTAGTTCAATAAAATTTCAGTTTATTTCGAATTTATTGCTTCTAAATTTTCATCTCAAGTGTTCCTTCAAATTTTCATTATTGTTGCCTGAGCTTGCAAAAGCTCAAATACTACTGGATTTGCTTTATAATAGCTTCTTAAAGATTTTTCATTTACTAGTTCCTTTACTATCTTACAAACCAAAAATAAAAAAAAAATGAGAAAAACATTTGAAAAATAAAAAATTACAGTAAAATAGGTTTCATAAGCTTCCACAAGCAGCAGACCAGCACTTGTCTTTGTTTTTTGTCCAAAAAACTGTTTTGATTTTTATTTTTAGTTTCTTCAATTTTGATCCTTTTGCCCTGAAAATTGGTTTGGTGCTTATTTTGTTGCTTATCTACTAGCTAGTATTTTTAGTTTATTTTTAGGAATTTTTCTTAACTGCTTTTTAGGACACCAAAGTAGCATATTTTTTTTCATATTTTCTGCAGTCAGCTTGCACTTAATGATTATCAAAGCTTGGAAGTTTGTTAATATCTTGAATTCAGTTTGTTTTAGCTTGTTTAATTCATTGTCTGAGCTTATTTTCAGTTTGGCACAAGCTCTCACAAGCTTGTGCCCCCTTTTAGTTTAGCTCATTTACCCTTTTTAGTTGTTCAAAATTTCTGTAAGCTTTCATGCTTATTCCCAGCATAATTTAATCTTGTTTACTAGATCTTAGGGACTGCTTTTTGGGTTATAAGGAGCTAGTAGTATGAGCTTTAATTGTTTGCTAGTTTGGTGGTTTAGCCTTTTCACTAGATAGCTTATTAGAAGCTTGTGTTTGCTTGTGCTTAATCAAAACCATCAAGGCTTGGTTTGTTGTTTATTTTTCCAAACTGATAAGCTTAATCCTAGTTTACTTTGATGTTATTGAAAAGTTTGTGTCTCCAAAAAGTTATTTGCTTTTAGTATTTTGTAATTTCCAAAAGAGAAAACAAAAAAAATGAGGTGCAAAAATTTTGGGTCTAAGGAGAATCGAACACGCAAGCACAGACACAAGACTAAACACAAGTACCAAGCGCCCTAGGGTCTTTTTCAGGTTTTATAGTGCAAAATCTTTTATTTAATAACTAGTTTACCTTTTATCTTATATTTGCTTATTTGCTAAATTCACTGCTTATTTTTAAGAACTTGGGTCTTTTCATATTTTTCTTAGATTTCTGTCACAGTAAAGTATTTTTAGAAAAAGTTTCATAATTTTCAAAATTAGTTTAGTATTTTTAATAATTAAATTTAGTTAAATTAGTAATTAATTAATAATAAATACATAAAAAGTCTAAAAAATATTTTTCTTTTTTTAAAAAATTTTCTTTTATCATTAGGATTGTAGAAAAGTAATTTTCACACCCATAGGATTAGTATTGCTCTCGTTTCACTTTTTATTTTACGCACTCGCGTTATTTTTGACTTAAACGTACGTTTTTAAGTTTTAATACGTTTTAGGGTAATTTGATTTCACGTTATTATTAATATTAGTTTGTTTAACCTGTTTTCACTTGTATTTCCTTAGCGTAATCATTCAAACCTCTTTTACCCCTTTTCTGTTCAGAATCACCCGATCACAAATCCGTTTTCAATACCATCACACCTCGTCGGGACATAACGACCCGGGGAAACACTATACTTCCGCGGAGATTGACTCTGAGCAGTTTAACCTTGTTGACCATCACCTGGTCAATTAGGTTGACCGTTTGGAGCCAATCAAATTTTGGCACCGCTGCCGGGGAGGTCGTGCGCGTTATTCTAAAACGGTTTTCAGATTATTGAATTTGGAATTCACTTCTTTATAAATTTACCATCCTTGTGTATATTTTCATAAAAACAGTTCCTGAAAACTTTTTAAAATCAGTTTTCAACGAACACAAAAAACACAAAAACATTTTCTTTCCTATTTGTACAAAATGTTTTCCAAAAATATCCTTTTTCACCCTCATACCCTTTTGATTCTTCATCCCTACCCCTCTATGAACCTTTGATTCTTTCCTATGTCGTATCTACACCATTTTGGTTGCCAATGGTGTGGTGGTCCTCATAATGGTGGGAATTGTCCCGGCTGTAGCATGGTAGAGTCAGGAGATGGGTCTGTCTATAACCAAGCTCCCTATCCTTGCCATGATACATCTGATTCATCCTACCAGCCACCACATCATGAGATCCTGACATATCTGTGTGAGTTTTGTGGTGGTCCTCACCAAGGATTTGAGTGTCAAGCCGGAAACACGTTTGTCTATGAACAGTTTTCCGGTGATTCTCAGAACTTTGGTTATGACCAATACCCATATGATTCACCAAATCTGCCACAACAAACATATTGTTGTGATCACTGTGGAGGTCCACACTTCAGCTCAGATTGTCAAACGGGGAATCCATACCCTTGTGATAATTTTGACACACCTTATTATGACCAACCTCCACAGTACGATATGATTCAAGCAACTCCTCAAATCAAGCTAGACATTTTAGAGGTTCTTGAGAAATTTAAAGAACTTAAGAAGGAGTTGGCTAATATTTCGCTTCGCCATGCTCCAAGTTCTTCTTGTGCGTATTGTGGGGGACCTCATGGTGATTTTCAATGTCAACCGTATTATAAACCTGAACATTGTTCTAGTTCTGATACATCCAGTTTTGACACATCCACACCTCCACAATTTCCACTCATTCAATATTCCCGTGGGAAATCCATGGAAGAATTACTTGCAGAAGAACGAGCTGCTAGAAACAAAAAGACCATGGAAGAATTACTTGCTGAGCAAAGAGCAGCTAAAATACGTGCCAATCTTCGCTATGCTGCTCTATATGATGACGATGATGACAGTGATGATGAAGATAACATTGTTATTATTCAAAAAGATTCATCAGATTCATCTTTTGTAATTCCTTCCATGAAGAATCAGGGAGAAAATAATGTGACGAAGTCACTAGCCGTCGATCAAATGGCACTTGAAAATTCCATAACTGCTAGTACTTCTAAACTCCCTCAGTCTATTGATATCACACCCGAAGTTCACACTCACTCTCTAAATATGGGGGATGAGCATCTTAGCACTGTTCCTCAAAAGGAATCGGACGAATTCATAAAGTCTAGTGTTGAGATCCTTGTCCCAATCCCAGGAGAGTCACAGGGGACTTTTGATCATGTGTGTGACCTACCTTATCACCCTGAAAATCCAAAAGATCATTTTGAGACTTTCTCCAATTTTAATGATGATTGTACATCTTATGGAGAAGTTGAGTATGAAGAGGCACCACTGCCTCATTCTGATGTTGTCCCTCTTATTGAGGAGTTCACAGATGAACTTACTCACATCAATTCACTTCCATTGGGAAGTGATGATGGTCTCCTTGATTTTGAAGCCGATATGGGAGAAACTAAAAATCTTTTAAACTCTAATCCCAACATCGAGCTTAGTACTTCACATGCTGATGAAAATTCTTTATCTTCTGGAGACATCAGTCATGTGGAAGGATTACCTTCTGAGCTATTTAGCTTAGAAGAAGAGAATGATAATCACTTTGTTCCCTAAGCATTCAAGACTACTCTCACCAATCCTCTATATGAATTCGAATCCGAATTCACTTTAATTTCTGATAATCCACTCTTTGATATTCAGAATGAGGATTGTGATGAGTCCACAATGGAACAAGAGTTCACGGATTCACATCATGTGAAAGATTCTCTTCATGAGGAGTTCTCCGGTGAACTCACTCATCATATCATGACTCCTCCGGAGTTTGATATCCCGGGGGGAGATTCACTCAATCATGAGAATTTGCAAATTCCCACCCACCCTCCCGGGATGTTTTTGAGCTTAACCTTTGCAATCCAAACTCAGGCTAATGAGCCTCCTCTCGAGGAAGAAGATCAAATCATGATTTTCATCATGGTTTTCTTCCTTTTCTTCACCTATAAGGTGACTTCTCTTGTTCTTCACTCCTTCGGGAATGAAGACACCATCTTTGATCCTTGCATTTTCATGTATCATTATCTTGAGCCGGATACTTATCTCATCGGTGTGGAACTTTCACGTGCTTCAAATGTTTGTCCAAACATCTTGAATGAGAGTCCGATTGAGATTGTTTCTTCCACATCATGCTTCCCCAAGGACAAATGAATTCGGGGTCGAGTCAAGCTAGCGACTCGGTAAACAAAAATAGTAGCATGTTTATAGGGTTTTCACCCTAAGTGTGGGGGAGTTTCCCATGCTATGGTTACAATGAAGTGAAAATACAAAAATGGTGTTTTCCACACTTAGCTTGTAATGTTGCCCTTTTACGTTCACAATGTCGGCATAATAGCCGGGACTTTGAATATTGAGGACAATATTCATCCTAAGTGTGTGGGGGGGGGGGGGGTATTTCGCTATTCTAGCGAATTTTATCACATTTTACTATCTTATACCCCCGTTTTTGGCAAAAATTTTAAAAAATTTTCACTAACGTTCAAAATTTTTTGTGGTTATCAGTCCGCCATGTCTAACCGATAAAAGGATTGGCTAGTCCAGGAGCAAACGGCTCTTGGTAAAGACATCTCAAATCCGTTGATGGCTTGCAATTTGCCCAAAATTGTATGGTAAATCAACTCGCCATATCCCATAAAGCGAATGAGTTGGCTAGCCCACAAGATTATGGCTTGTGGTAAAGGCCGTGGAAAATCCATAATTGGTAATCAGCTCACCAAGATGTTGACTATTCCATCAAGAGCTGGCTAGTCCAGAATCAAACGGCTTTTGGTAAAGACTAATCAAATCCGTTGACAGCTAGTGGTTTGCTCAAAATCACACGGTTATCAGGTGTGCCACAGTTCTTACACCTGGCTACTCCAGAAGTTATGGCTTTTGGTAAAGAGTTTAAAATCCATCAAATTTTCAAAACAGTTATTGCTAGGGACTAGCAATATTTTAGTGTGGGGGATTGATAAGTGCTCAAACACTAATCATTTTTGGTCAAATCTGAACTGCAAAACATACAAAAACACTCAGTAATGCATCAAAATACTGAAAATATTTCAAAACTGTGTTTTATATGTTTTAGATGGAAAATGAGCAAAAACAGATGAAAAACGTACAAAGTTTGCAAAATTGGCAGTTTCAGTCCCCCAACTTTCAAAAATTGGCAAAAATAGTCCCTGAGCACTTATTTTAAAAGAAGTCACCAAAGGTCCTTTTGAAATCATAAGTTGTCATATTTAGTCCTTTGGTGAAAAATTCTAAAAGTTTTGAGAAATTTACAAAATTGGTCCCTGCAGTTTGGAAATTGACAGATTTGGTACCTGGGTGTTTTAACTTGGAAAATAAAACATCAAAAGTCCTTTGGTTACTCATCTTGGCAGGAATGGTCTCTTGGATTAACTTTGGAAGTATGACAGATTTGGTCCTTTAACTTTCAGCTTTGGATATTTAGTCCTTGTGATATACTTAATTACAACTAAAGGGGCCTTTGTTTAACTTAACCCAAAATCAACACCCCTTTCTTAAAAACCCAACCCACACAACCCCTGAGCCCAAAACAATACCCATAATCCATTTTATTAAAACCTATTAACACAACCTGTGGTCAAAACACAGGTCAACCCACCTCCCAAATACCACTTCACCACCCCGTGACTCCCTACCATCCCTGCAACTCCCTGCTACCCATCATTACTTCCCTGCCACACTCAAACCCTCCTCCATAATCAATACCTACACCCAATAGTTGCCTAAACCCAATAACTCAACCCTATGTACAAGTTATCAGAGATATAGCTGTCAATAGCTTCTTGGCGCCAATTGCAATCAAGGGCTGAGATAATGTCAAAACAATTCAATGGATGGGGTTTGTTGAAGGATAAACACAAGCAGAAGTGGACAAGAAAACAAAGAAACCCTAGTTTTATTTCTAGTATAAATAAGAGAGATTTGTAGCCTTGAAAGGCAGTAGGAAATTAGTGTAGAAATAGTTTTAGTGTAATTTTTATCAAGTACTTTAAACTCTTAATCTCAGTGTAATGTTTTTTTAAAATTCAATAAAAGTTTTAAGCTTTGTTTATGTGTACCTGTTTATCTATATCTGCTTATTCTAAACTGCTTATTTACTGCTTATTCCCACTCCATTATTGTTTATTTAGTCTCATTTTTAGCTTATTGTATATTGGCCTTTTACCTCATTAGCTCAGACTTGATTGTCCTAGTTAAAATTACCCAGTGCACTAGTTATAAGGAGTGTTTAGGCACAAAAGCAGTTTATGGTCACAAACTTGTTTTGGTAACTTTTCAATTCTTGAATTATCTTTATTTCCATTAAATTAGTAGTTAGCAGTTAGATTTTAGAGTGGTAATGTTAGGAATATTGTAATTTGATGCTATTGAATTTCTTAGTTAAATGTAATCTTAATCTCTGTTTTACTCAAGTTTTAGTTCAATAAAATTTCAGCTTATTTCAAATTTATTGCTTCTAAATTTTCATCTCAAGTGTTCCTTCAAATTTTCATTATTGTTGCCTGAGCTTGCAAAAGCTCAAATACTACTGGATTTGCTTTATAATAGCTTCTTAAAGATTTTTCATTTACTAGTTCCTTTACTATCTTACAAAGCAAGAATAAAAAAAATGAGAAAAACATTTGAAAAATAAAAAATTACAGTAAAATAGGTTTCATAAGCTTCCACAAGCTTATTTTCAGTTCACATAAGCTCATTTTAGCTTACTATAGCTAGTAGTGAGCTTATTAGGTAATAAATTAGATTTTACCTCATAACTCTCAATTCAGTCAACAATGATCAGCTGAGAAGCATTTCAATAAGCTTGAGCTTATTCTGGTGATGAGGTTGAACCCCTTTGGTCCTTTCAGTCCTCCTTTACCAGCTTGTCCTTACACCTCTTCCATTTGTCTAGTTAAAAGCTGCTGAGCTCTTTTGTAAGTTTACTCATTTCTCATTTTTATGCATTTGCTTATCTTATGCTTATATTAGTGCTTATTCTGTGTTTTTGTGCTTATCTATTGTAGTTGTTATCATTCGTTGCTTGTTTGCCTGTGTTCATTAGCTATTGCTTGTTTTCATGCATTTTCACCCTTTATTCCTTATTTTAGCTTATATAGTTTCTGCTTATTCTAGTGCTTGTTCTAGGTTCGTTTTAGTTTTTATATAGTCTAAATAGCTCATACTTGCATTTTACTTCAGTAGTTTAGCTCATATCAGTTTTAATCAACAAAAACCAAAAATCAGTTTGCTGTTAAGGGGGTGTTTGGCACAAGGCCATTTTTGGCCTTGTAACTTTGTTTACCCTTTCTTTTTAATTCCATCAGCTTTGTTTACCTATTTTTAGTTGTTTTAGACCAAAGTTTTGCACTTCCGTTTAGTTTCTCAGTTCCAAGCTTGTTTTTCCAAACTTTCTTTATATTAACTATTTCTAAATAGCACTTAGGATAGTTTCTTTGTTTAGCATCTTTAGTTGTATTTGGTTGCTTGATTTAGCTCACAATACGTTTTTACAAGTATCCAAGGTCTGACCTTTGACTTTGGAGGTCAAACAAATCCAAAACAACCATAATTTTGTACCCATTTGCTGACAAAAAACCACCACACAGCCCAGAAGTTTTTGATTTTTCATTTGTTCGTTATAAGCCTGTTTGACCCGAAATTTGGTATGCATGTAAATGGGATGGTTTCCTAGTTGCCTTTGATTTTTATGAATTTTTTTAAGAGCTTTCGGATGGCGTAAACACCACCACAAACAGCAGACCAGCACTTGTCTTTGTTTTTTGTCCAAAAGACTGTTTTGATTTTTATTTTTAGTTTCTTCAATTTTGATCCTTTTGCCCTGAAAATTGGTTTGGTGCTTATTTTGTTGCTTATCTACTAGCTAGTTGATGAGTGCTCAAACACTCATCGTTTTTGATATATTTAAACTGCCAAAACGCACAAAAACAATCAAAAAGATATCAAAATACTTAAATTATCCCAGGGATTGTGTTTTATGCGTTTTAAATGCAAAATGTGCAAAAACAAAGAAAAAAAACGTACAAAGTTTGCAGTATTGGCAGTTTCAGTCCCCCAAGTTTCAAAACTTGTCAATTTTAGTCCCTATGCATTTATTTTGAAAGGAAAAGTCAACCCAAGGTTTTAAAAAGTCAAAAATCACTAAATATTACACTTGGGTCACAAGTTTTCCAAAAATTACATATTTAGTCCTTAAAAATCCAAAAATGGCAAAAGTGGTCCCTGGGAATTTTTGAAATTTGGAAAAAGTGGAAAAATGCAAAAATTGGTCCTTGTATTATTGGCATTTGGCAACATTGGTCTTCATGGTTACTTTTGAGAAATTACCATTTCAGCCCCTCATCTTTTCCAAAATTGCAAAATTGGTCCTTGTGCCTAAACTATCCAACCGGACCCCTTTTGTTAATAATAAACCAAAACCAAACCCAAATACCATCCCACCCTTAGGCCCAGTCCACCACCTAAGATCCGGCCCACTCCTTTTTAATATTAAACCCACCCCGGTCAAACCTCCCATTTGACCCTCCTTCTTCTCCCCAACAGCCAACGCAAAACCAGGGTGACTCACCTCCCCCTCCTCACCTTTTCACCAACTAAACCCCCCACAATAAATTGCATCACCAACCCCCCACCAGAACCACTCAACTTAACCCCGTATCCATTTTGGCGCCAAAATCGTGATCAAGGGTTAGAAATGATCTCATAGCAATTCAATGGTGAGGATTTGGTCAAGAAGTCATCACAAAGACCTTGGGAATATCAGATTTCAAAAAGAACCCATGTGGAAGACTTAGTCTTAGTTTTTTTAGCTCGTTATATATAAGGAAGCTCATAGAAGCTTAGAATGTGTAATCTTTTAGTTTTAAATGTTTTTTAGTTTAATTTTAATGTATTGTAACTCTTATTATCAATGAAAATCTGATTTGAAGTTTAATTTTCATTTTCACTTTTCAAGTTTAATTTCAAATTTCCAAGTTCTAATTAAGACATGTAATTTGTGTTTAAGTTACTCATAAGCTTTCACAAACTCAAACAACAACTTTTTGAAAGCTTTTCAGGCTTTCATCAATACTTTAAACTCATTTTGCAAAAAATTACAAAAAATCAAGAAAAATAAAAATAAAATAAAAAAATGAATGGCAATGGTTGAAGAAGCTTGGAGCACAGTGTATTTAGGATGGCTGTGGGTTAGGTACCTCATGGGAGGGCATTAGGATTGGTTTACTTGGTTCTTTGGTCCTTATCAAGTAGCTTGGAAGGCTTATGTAAGCCTTTTCTTTGATTTTTATTCTCACAGTAGTTTAATTGCTTGTTACTGTTTAATTTACTTAATTAGTGCTTAATCTAGTAGTTGTAATCAGTAGGGTGTTTTATATGCTTGTTAAATCTAGTTTTCATATTAAACTGATTTTAGAGGAGTGTTTGGTTTGATGTTATTTGCATTGTTCTACTTTGTCATTTGTGCAATTCTGTGCTTAAACTAGTTGTGTGGGTGTATACAAGCTCAGGGAAACCTTTTACTTGTTCCAAAACTCACCCAAAGTCAAAATCACAAGGTATTGCTCACCACAGTCAACTGTGGTGAGTTTTGAAGTGAAAAATCCATCAAACCATTTCACAAAGTGTATTGTTTACTTAAGTTAACTTGTATACAGCTTAACATATCATTTTAAGTCACTAAATCAGCTACACAAGTTCACAAAAGTCAAATCTTACAATTTCTCTAAAAGTCAAAAATACCATATGCAGATTTTTTCCAAAATGGCATGAATTAATTCGAATTTTGTGTTGTGATTCAAGACTTGAAACTTGTTGTGTGTTTACACTACCAGCTGAACTTTGGATTTTCACAATTATTATATTTTTAAGAATTTTTCTTAATGGCAAAAATGCCCTTGGAAGACACCTGCAGGGCAAAGTAGTGCCCTGCACATCAGCTACTCAATTCACTCACCACCCTTTGGTGGTTGATTGTGGCTAACCTAGTGGGTTCCACACTTCCATTTTGGTTCCATACAACCCCCTCCTACCAGGGAAGCTGTATTGACCAGTGGTTTGACCTATAGACCAGTGGACCCCACTTTGTTTGACCCCAAAAGTCTGTCCCTCAACTGTCTCAGAACCAATTAAGCCAAGTGCTTATTTTGGTATTTTAGCTTATTTCCTTGGCTTATTTGTGTAATACTTGCTTTAACTTGTGCATTATACTTGTTTACATCTGTTTTCACCAAAGTGGACCCCACATTAGCTCATTTGAGCTTATTTCCACTCTTGGTCAATAAAAGTCAACTGTTGAGACTATAAGCACTTGAAGTGCTTATTTCCTTGACCTCAGTCAAAGTCACTTCACAAAAGTTGTCTAATAAGTTGTAATAAGCAGTTTGGAAAGAGAAAATCTCAAATAAGCCCACTTTAATAGAAGTGATAGCTTCTATTTAAGCCATTTAGCTTATTCATCAGCTTATTTATAAGCAAATTCCATTTTTACAATTTTCCTAGGCTTCTGGTGTGTAAAAACTATTTCTGTAATTTTTTCAGATTTTTCTTTTATCATTTACTACTTTTCTTAATTTAAAATAGTTTTTAGTAATTAATAAATAGTTAATAATTAATAATAATTAATTAGTAAATCAGAAAAATATAATTTAAATTTTAAAATTTAGTTTTTAGTTATTTTCAAGTTTTCCAAATTTTATTTTTACTTTTCTAGTGTAATTTAATAATTATTTAAAATTTAGGTTATTTTAAATAATAAAAAAATAATTAATAATTAGTTAATAATTAGTAATAATTAATTAAATAGTCTTAAAAATATATTTTCATTTCTAAAATTAGTTTTATAGTATTTTAGATTTTTCTAAGTTTAATTTTTATTTTTCCAAGTTAATTTCATATTTATTTATAATTTAGGTTAATTTAGTTAATTAAAAGTAATTAGAAAAATAGTATTTAATTAATAAGTAATTATTAAAATAGTGTAAAAATTAACTTTAAATTTCCAAAAATTTTCTGTTATCATTAGGTTTGTAAAAAAGTAATTTTCATACCAGTAGCCTTTCCAGATCACCGTATTCACGTTTTTGTACGTTTGTCCACGTCTTCGGCAAACGTACGGTTTTTAGTTCTAGGTGATTTCTTCTCGATCTCAGTTCTCGTAACCATTCAAATAGATTTCCTAAGCCATTTTTGTTAAATATCTCCAAATAATTTTCACAACAAACCCTTTTCTGTGAATAACACCCGATTACGAATACACTAAAGTTACATTTCACACCTCAACGGGATTTAACGACCCGGTGATACATTATATTACCCGGAGTATTGATTTAGGCTATTTGACTTAGTTGACCATTCTTTGGTTAATTTAAGTTGGTGGTTTAGCATCAATCAATTTTTGGCGCCGCTGCCGGGGAGGTGTGCGGGTTTCTGTAGCGTCTTTTGAGATTAGTGTTATCTCACTTCGCTCATTGTACAAATACAATCACTTGTGAATATTTTCAAAATCAAAACACATAAAAAAGTCATTGACACTTTTCCTAAAGTGTTAAAACACCAAAAAAGTAAAAAACAACAAAACGTATCGTAACGTTTTCTGATTCGGTTTTCTTTTAAGGTGATTCTTAAAGAGAAACGATTCTGGATTACGGGACGATAACAAAAATATTGTCCAAAAAGTTTTTATCCCTAGTGCATGCGCACTCGTTCTTCAAGGTCCACTAGCCCATTACGTGAGCTGGTTCGGAAACCTCGAAGACCTCGTAGACGTTCTGCACCAACAGTCGGATTTGAGATCCGTACTGTTCCACCTCCAGCTGTCATCATGGCAGCTGAACCCACTATGAACGAGCTTCTCCAAGCACCCGTCGAGGGTTACGGAGATGCTATCATTGTTCCGGCAATCATGGCCGACAATTTTGAGCTTAAAACTGGGTTGATAAACCTGGCCACATCACGTCAATTCTATGGTTATGAGAGGGACGATCCTCAAGATCACATTCGATGGTTCAATAAAATCACATACACCATCAAATGAAAAGATGTCCCCTGTGAAGCAATCAAACTTCTTCTCTTCCCATTCTCCCTGGAGGGACAAGCCCGGATTTGGCTTGAAAAACAACCTCCACGATCTATTGAGACATGGGAAGATCTTGTGAAAAAGTTCGTGAATGAATTCTTTCCTCCTTCCAAAACCACGAGTCTCAAGAATGAGATCATGAAATTCACGCAGAAATTTGATGAATCCTTTAGTGAGGCATGGGATCGATACAAGGAATTGCTCCGAAAATGTCCTCACCACGGTTTCTCCGATCTCATGACACTTGATACTTTCTACAATGGTGTAAGCCAATCCGATCAAGACTTTCTAAATGCCTCCGCTGGAGGTAACTTCTTGAATCGCACCACAAAGGATGCTTTAGCGATCATTGAGAATAAATCTAAGGTCCGCATTCCCCGAAGCAGATCGGTTGTTTCCCAAAGGGATGTTGTTCCTTCTTCCTCATCGCCCGTGGCTCAGTCTAGCACCGATGCTAGACTTGACAAACTCACGGAAGCTGTCCATGCATTTGTTCTCGCCCAAGGCAAGAAAGATTCTTCTCCTTCTCCACAAGCTGAAATCAAAAAGATAGAAGTTTGTGTCACTTGTGGTGGTCCACATTCATATTATAATTGCACTGCCACCGAAGGCAATCCATTCGAAGTAAATGCAATAGCCGGCAATTCCAACCAAGGAAGTAGCCAATACCGTCCTCAAGTGGAACCAAATTACTGGGCTAGCAATCAGGGTGGACCACCCGGTTTTCCTCAAAATCCAAATAGGTTTAATCCTAATCCACCAAGGGGGCCTACTATGCAAAATCAAAATCCTGCCCCCGTCAATCAGTACCCACCCCAAAGGGGTAATCAGGGGTATTCAGCTCCAAATTATCAAGATCCCCTCCCAAACGAGCTCAATAACTACATCAAAGTTAATGAGACCAAAATGAGGGCAATGCAAAATCAAATCTCAAATTTGAAGAATGATTTCCAATCATCAATAGCCAAACAGGGTCAAGAGCTGAAGAGTGAGTTGATGGTAACAAACAACAAAATTGATCAAAATCAAGGCAAGATTGAAAATATGCTTGCCAGTCTTATGAATCATCTCACTCCACCCTCTACATCAGGAGGTCACCCGGCTAATACAGTTGTTAACCCCAAGGGTGAACTCAAAGCTATTACTACACGCAGTGGTAAAGCTTATGAAGAGCCGCCAGTTCCTCCCATTCCTCCTCCTCTTTATTCCGAGGAAGTAGAAATTGAGCCTGAGGCAACCACGGACAAGGTGCAATCTCCTAGCCCACGAAGTACCGCACACGTCCACTCTCAGGTTGTTCCAGAAATTGTACCAAAATCTGGACTTGTACCAAAACGGGGAGTTGTATTTGAACCATCAACAACTCCTGTTGAAAACCCTAAATCCAAACCTTCGCTACCATACCCGTCACGACTTAATGAGCAAAAGCTCCGCGAAAAGGCTAGTCACCAAATGGATAAGTTTTATCAAATCTTTCAAGATTTGCATTTTGACATTAGCCTTGCGGATGCTATCATCCTGATGCCCAAATTCGCATCGATGATCAAGAACTTGTTAAGCAACAAAGAAAAATTGTACGAAATGGCAAAGACTCCATTGAACGAAAACTGCTCAGCAGTTATCTTAAAGAAGCTTCCTAAGAAGCTTGGAGACCCTGGGAGATTTCTCATTCCATGTGTTTTCCCTGGGATGGTTGAATGCTTCGCCTTAGCTGATCTTGGCGCTAGCATCAACCTGATGCCTTACTCAGTGTGGGAGAAACTCTCTCTTCCTCAACTTACTCCTACGTGCATGACTCTCGAGCTTGCCGACCGTTCAATCTCTCATCCTCTCGGCATTGCCAAAGACGTATTCGTGAAAGTAGGAAAGTTCCATTTCCCCGCTGACTTCGTTGTTGTTAAGTTCGATGCTGACCCACGAGTTCCTCTCATTCTTGGGAGAAGATTCTTAAGGACGGGTCGTGCGTTAATTGATGTGCAAGAAGAGGAAATAACTCTTCGTGTTGGTAATGAAGCTGTAACCTTCAACCTCGATCAAACTTCGAGGTACTCCTCTAATTATGACGCCGAAACGGTTAACCGAATTGATGTCATTGATGTTGCGTCTGGGGAGTACGCTCAAGAGGTTCTAGGTTTTGTCGATGATTCTCCGAGTGAAAACCTCACTCCTTCTTCTCACCCCATTGTTGCCAATTCTTCTCCTTCCCTTACTCCGTTTGAGGGAAGTGACTTCATCTTAGAAGAAATTGAGGCCTTTCTCAAAAGTGATTCGATTCCCGATGGAGTCGATAACCAAGAGATTGACCTCGAGGGGGATATTCTCACGCTTGAAAATTTGTTAAACGAAGATCCCTCTCCTCTTCCTGTTCTACCACAAACACTTCATAAGGAGGAAGTCAAAAATGTTGAGAAAACTGATGACTTTCCCGCGGTTGAACTAAAGGACTTGCCGCCTCATCTTGAGTACGCATTTCTGGAGGGTGATGATAAATTACCCGTCATAATTGCTAAAGACTTAAGTGTTGAGGAAAAGGCTGCTCTTATACAGGTTTTGAAGTCTCATAAACGAGCAATTGCTTGGCGTCTCTCCGATATCAAGGGCATCGACCCTGAGTTTTGTACTCACAAGATATTAATGGAGGATGACTTCAAACCTGCGGTCCAACATCAAAGAAGGGTGAATCCAAAAATTCCCGAGGTTATCAAACAAGAGGTTTTAAAACTTCTTGATGCCGGATTGATTTACCCTATCTCAGACAGTCCTTGGGTCAGCCCAATTCATTGTGTTCCAAAAAAGGGTGGCATTACTGTTGTCACAAATGAGGAGAATGAGTTAATTCCAACTCGTTTGGTTATGGGTTGGCGCGTCTGCATTGATTATCGTAAATTGAATGACGCTACCCGTAAGGATCATTTTCCTCTGCCCTTTATGGATCAGATGCTCGAGAGATTAGCGGGGAATGAGTACTATTGCTTCCTCGATGGTTTCTCGGGTTACTTTCAGATTCCCATTGACCCGCAAGACCAAGAAAAGACCACTTTTACGTGCCCCTATGGAACTTTCGCATATAAACGTATGCCATTTGGCTTATGTAATGCTCCGGGCACGTTTCAAAGATGTATGATGGCCATTTTTTCCGACATGATCGGAAAAACTATGGAGGTCTTTATGGACGATTTCTCGGTCATTGGGGATTCGTTTAAAACATGTCTCTCCCATTTAGACAGCATGCTAAAACGTTGTGAAGACACAAAGTTATGTCTAAATTGGGAGAAGAGTCACTTTATGGTCAAAGAGGGCATTGTCCTCGGCCATAAAATTTCAAAAAACGGGATGGAGGTTGACCGTGCCAAAGTGGACGTCATTGCAAAATTGCCTCATCCCACGACTGTGAAAGGTGTTAGGAGCTTTTTGGGTCACGCCGGTTTTTACCGTAGGTTTATTCAAGATTTTTTTAAAATCGCCCGGCCTATGACCCATCTCCTCGAGAAGGATGCTCCTTTTATCTTCTCCCCTGAGTGCATCGAAGCCGTTGAAACATTAAAGAAAAGGCTTACCGAGGCACCAATTCTTGTTGCCCCCGATTGGGACTTGCCCTTCGAGCTCATGTGTGATGCTAGTGATTATGCTATAGGGGCAGTCTTGGGGCAACGCAAAACAAAACATTTTTAGCCTATACACTATGCCAGCAAGACTATGACCGAGGCTCAAAGTCATTACACCACCACTGAAAAAGAATTATTAGCTGTGGTGTATGCTTTTGAAAAATTCTGGCCATACCTGATTCTGACTAAAAGCATAGTGTATACGGATCATTCGGCTTTGAAGTATCTATTTGCAAACCCTCACCAAAATGCTTTCGAGAAAAAGGAAATTAATGAAACATTTCCTCTCGAAACCCTCAATGTGGTTTCATTTCGTGGAGACTCGATTACCCCATGGTTTGCCGACTTTGCAAACTATCTTGCGGGTAACTTCATTGTGAAAGGGATGTCGTCCCAACAAAAAAATAAATTTTTCAAAGATGTCAAACATTACTTTTGGGACGACCCCTACTTGTTCAAAATATGCGCTGATCAAGTCATCCGGCGGTGTGTGTATGGTCAGGAAGCCACTGAAATTTTAAAGGCTTGCCATGCTGGTCCCACGGGGGGCCACCACAATCCTAACTACACCGCCAAAAAGGTGTTTGACTCCGGCTTTTATTGGCCCTCGATCTACAAGGATGCCCAAGATTTGGTCAAGTCCTGTGATGCTTGTCAACGTCACGGGAATATTTCACAAAAGAATGAAATGCCTCATAATGCAATTCAAGTTTGTGAAATCTTTGATATCTGGGGCATCGACTTTATGGGGCCATTTCCATCCTCTCACGGAAACAAATACATACTCGTGGCAGTTAACTACTTGTCAAAATGGGTTGAAGCAAAAGCTTTACCCACAAACGATGCCCGAGTAGTTGTGAAATTTTTAAAAGCTCTTTTTGCCCAATTCGGAACTCCACGTGCTATTATTAGTGATCGTGGTACGCATTTCTGTAATGACAAATTCGACAAAGTCATGCAAAAATACGGTGTGACTCACCGTCTTTCTACTGCGTACCACCATCAAACGAGTGGACAAGTCGAAGTTTCCAATCGGGGCATTAAAAGAATCTTGGAAAGAACTGTAGGTGAGAATCGTGCATCGTGGTCGGACAAATTAGATGATGCACTTTGGGCTTTCCGTACGGCTTACAAAACACCCATTGGGTGTACGCCTTATAAACTTGTGTACGGGAAAGCGTGCCATCTTCCGATCGAGCTTGAACACAAAGCCTATTGGGCTCTCAAGCATGCCAATTTCGACCTCAAAATGGCGGGTGATCACAGAAAAGTTCAACTAAATGAATTAAACGAACTTCGTGATCAAGCTTACGAGAACTCTTTGATCTATAAACAAAAGATAAAGAAGATTCATGACTCCAAAATCAAAAACCGCGTTTTCAACGTTGGTGATCGAGTCCTTCTTTTCAACTCTAGACTCAAGATCTTCTCGGGAAAGCTCAAAACCCGATGGACTGGTCCATTCACTATTACAAAAGTTTATCCTTATGGTACCCTCGAATTATCTCAAAGTGACGGTCCAAATTTCAAAGTGAATGGACATCGGTTAAAGCACTACTTAGGAGAGGACGTACCATCCATGGTTGTCCCGGATCTCCAAACTTTCCCCAAGGACAATTGAATTCGGGGATCGAGTCAAGCTAGCGACTCGATGAACAAAAATTAGCAACAATACGGGTTTTCACCCGTATTTCTGATTCTTCCTATTTTCTACCACCGGGTGTGGGGGAATGGCCAACCCCCCGCTGTTTGAGAAAAAAATGTATATATGTATATAAAGTAAAAAAAAAAAAAAAAAAAAAAAAAAAGAAAAAAAAAAAAAAAAAAAAGTTGTATATATATAGAAATAAAGTGTAAATTGGTATTTCCGCAGTTAGATTCGAATCTTGGCTTTTTACGTTCATAGCTTTGGCATAATAGCCGGGACTTTGAATATTGAGGACAATATTCATTTCTAAGTGTGGGGGGAAATTCTAACGAATTTTATCAAAATATCTTTCAAGTACCCCCGTTTTTGGCCAAAATTTTCAAAATTTTTCACTTTATTTCAAAATTTTTGTGGTAATCAGTCCGCCTTGTTTAAGCGACAAAAGGGACTGGCTAATCCAGGAGCAAACGGCTCTTGGTAAAGATAACTCAAATCCGTTGACGGCTTGCAATTTGCCCAAAATTGTATGGTTCCTTAACTCCCCGAAAACAAATGAGTTGGCTAGCCCGCAAGATTATGGCTTGTGGTAAAGGCCGTGGAAAATCCATAATTGGTAATCAGCTCACCAAGATGTTGACTAGGTCCATCAAGATGCTGGCTAGTCCAGGAGCAAACGGCTCTTGGTAAAGACTTAACAAATCCGTTGAAAGCTGGTGGTTTGCTCAAAATCACACGGTTATCAGGTGTGCCACAGTTCTTACACCTGGCTACTCCAGAAGTGATGGCTTTTGGTAAAGAGTTTAAAATCCATCAAGTTTTCTAAAAACATTGCTAGGGACTAGCAATAGTTTAGTGTGGGGGATTGATGAGTGCTCAAACACTCATCGTTTTTGATATATTTAAACTGCCAAAACCCACAAAAACAATCAAAAAGATATCAAAATACTTAAATTATCCCAGGGATTGTGTTTTATGTGTTTTAAATGCAAAATGTGCAAAAACAAAGAAAAAAACGTACAAAGTTTGCAGTATTGGCAGTTTCAGTCCCCCAAGTTTTAAAACTTGTCAATTTAAGTCCCTATGCATTTATTTTGAAAGGAAAAGTCAACCCAAGGTTTTAAAAAGTCAAAAATCACTAAATATTACACTTGGGTCACAAGTTTTCCAAAAATTACATATTTAGTCCTTAAAAATCCAAAAATGGCAAAAGTGGTCCCTGGGAATTTTTGAAATTTGGAAAAAGTGGAAAAATGCAAAAATTGGTCCTTGTATTATTGGCATTTGGCAACATTGGTCTTCATGGTTACTTTGGGAATATGACAACATCAGCCCCTCAACTTTGGAGGAAGTGCAAAATTGGTCCTTGTATTATTGGCATTTGGCAACATTGGTCTTCATGGTTACTTTGGAGAAATTACCATTTCAGCCCCTCATCTTTTCCAAAATTGCAAAATTGGTCCTTGTGCCTAAACTATCCAACTGGACCCCTTTTGTTAATAATAAACCAAAACCAAACCCAAATACCATCCCACCCTTAGGCCCAGTCCACCACCTAAGATCCAGCCCACTCCTTTTTAATATTAAACCCACCCCGGTCAAACCTCCCATTTCACCAACTCAACCCCCCACAATAAATTGCATCACCAACCCCCCACCAGAACCACTCAACTTAACCCCATATCCATTTTGGCGCCAAAATCGTGATCAAGGGTTAGAAATGATCTCATAGCAATTCAATGGTGAGGATTTGGTCAAGAAGTCATCACAAAGACCTTGGGAATATCAGATTTCAAAAAGAACCCATGTGGAAGACTTAGTCTTAGTTTTTTTAGCTCGTTATATATAAGGAAGCTCATAGAAGCTTAGAATGTGTAATCTTTTAGTTTTAAATGTTTTTTAGTTTAATTTTAATGTATTGTAACTCTTATTATCAATGAAAATCTGATTTGAAGTTTAATTTTCATTTTCACTTTTCAAGTTTAATTTCAAATTTCCAAGTTCTAATTAAGACATCTAATTTGTGTTTAAGTTACTCATAAGCTTTCACAAACTCAAACAACAACTTTTTGAAAGCTTTTCAGGCTTTCATCAATACTTTAAACTCATTTTGCAAAAAATTACAAAAAATCAAGAAAAATAAAAATAAAATAAAAAAATGAATGGCAATGGTTGAAGAAGCTTGGAGCACAGTGTATTTAGGATGGCTGTGGGTTAGGTACCTCATGGGTGGGCATTAGGATTGGTTTACTTGGTTCTTTGGTCCTTATCAAGTAGCTTGGAAGGCTTATGTAAGCCTTTTCTTTGATTTTTATTCTCACAGTAGTTTAATTGCTTGTTACTGTTTAATTTACTTAATTAGTGCTTAATCTTGTAGTTGTAATCAGTAGGGTGTTTTATATGCTTGTTAAATCTAGTTTTCATATTAAACTAATTTTAGAGGAGTGTTTGGTTTGAGGTTGTTTGCATTGTTCTACTTTGTCATTTGTGCAATTCTGTGCTTAAACTAGTTGCGTGGGTGTATACAAGCTCAGGGAAACCTTTTACTTGTTCCAAAACTCACCCAAAGTCAAAATCACAAGGTATTGCTCACCACAGTCAACTGTGGTGAGTTTTGAAGTGAAAAATCCATCAAACCATTTCACAAAGTGTATTGTTTACTTAAGTTAACTTGTATACAGCTTAACATATCATTTTAAGTCACTAAATCAGCTACACAAGTTCACAAAAGTCAAATCTTACAATTTCTCTAAAAGTCAAAAATACCATATGCAGATTTTTGCCTAAATGGCATGAATTAATTCGAATTTTGTGTTGTGATTCAAGACTTGAAACTTGTTGTGTGTTTACACTACCAGCTGAACTTTGGATTTTCACAATTGTTATATTTTTAAGAATTTTTCTTAATGGCAAAAATGCCCTTGGAAGACACCTGCAGGGCAAAGTAGTGCCCTGCACATCAGCTACTCAGTTCACTCACCACCCTTTGGTGGTTGATTGTGGCTAACCTAGTGGGTCCCACACTTCCATTTTGGTTCCATACAACCCCCCTCCTACCAGGGAAGCTGTATTGACCAGTGGTTTGACCTATAGACCAGTGGACACCACTTTGTTTGACCCCAAAAGTCTGTCCCTCAACTGTCTCAGAACCAATTAAGCCAAGTGCTTATTTTGGTATTTTAGCTTATTTCCTTGGCTTATTTGTGTAATACTTGCTTTAACTTGTGCATTATACTTGTTTACATCTGTTTTCACCAAAGTGGACCCCATATTAGCTCATTTGAGCTTATTTCCACTCTTGGTCAATAAAAGTCAACTGTTGAGACTATAAGCACTTGAAGTGCTTATTTCCTTGACCTCAGTCAAAGTCACTTCACAAAAGTTGTCTAATAAGTTGTAATAAGCAGTTTGGAAAGAGAAAATCTCAAATAAGCCCACTTTAATAGAAGTGATAGCTTCTATTTAAGCCATTTAGCTTATTCATCAGCTTATTTATAAGCAAATTCCATTTTTACAATTTTCCTAGGCTTCTGGTGTGTAAAAACTATTTCTGTAATTTTTTCAGATTTTTCTTTTATCATTTACTACTTTTCTTAATTTAAAATAGTTTTTAGTAATTAATAAATAGTTAATAATTAATAATAATTAATTAGTAAATCAGAAAAATATAATTTAAATTTTAAAATTTAGTTTTTAGTTATTTTCAAGTTTTCCAAATTTTATTTTTACTTTTCTAGTGTAATTTAATAATTATTTAGAATTTAGGTTATTTTAAATAATAAAAAAATAATTAATAATTAGTTAATAATTAGTAATAATTAATTAAATAGTCTTAAAAATATATTTTCATTTCTAAAATTAGTTTTATAGTATTTTAGATTTTTCTAAGTTTAATTTTTATTTTTCCAAGTTAATTTCATATTTATTTATAATTTAGGTTAATTTAGTTAATTAAAAGTAATTAGAAAAATAGTATTTAATTAATAAGTAATTATTAAAATAGTGTAAAAATTAACTTTAAATTTCCAAAAATTTTCTCTTATCATTAGGTTTGTAAAAAAGTAATTTTCATACCAGTAGCCTTTCCAGATCACCGTATTCACGTTTTTGTACGTTTGTCCACGTCTTCGGCAAACGTACGGTTTTTAGTTCTAGGTGATTTCTTCTCGATCTCAGTTCCCGTAACCATTCAAATAGCTTTCCTAAGCTATTTTTGTTAAATATCTCCAAATAATTTTCACAACAAACCCTTTTCTGTGAATAACACCCGATTACGAATACGCTAAAGTTACATTTCACACCTCAACGGGATTTAACGACCCGGTGATACATTATATTACCCGGAGTATTGATCTAGGCTATTTGACTTAGTTGACCATTCTTTGGTTAATTTAAGTTGGTGGTTTAGCATCAATCACTAGTATTTTAGTTTATTTTTAGGAATTTTTCTTAACTGCTTTTTAGGACACCAAAGTAGCATATTTTTTCATATTTTCTGCAGTCAGCTTGCACTTAATGATTATCAAAGCTTGGAAGTTTGTTAATATCTTGAATTCAGTTTGTTTTAGCTTGTTTAATTCATTGTCTGAGCTTATTTTCAGTTCGGCACAAGCTCTCACAAGCTTGTGCCCCCTTTTAGTTTAGCTTATATACCCTTTTTAGTTGTTCAAAATTTCTGTAAGCTTTCATGCTTATTCTCAGCATGATTTAATCTTGTTTACTAGATCTTAGGGACTGTTTTTTGGGTTATAAGGAGCTAGTAGTATGAGCTTTAATTGTTTGCTAGTTTGGTGGTTTAGCCTTTTCACTAGATAACTTATTAGAAGCTTGTGTTTGCTTGTGCTTAATCAAAACCATCAAGGCTTGGTTTGTTGTTTTTTTTTCCAAACTGATAAGCTTAATCCTAGTTTACTTTCATGTTATTGAAAAGTTTGTGTCTCCAAAAAGTTATTTGCTTTTAGTATTTTGTAATTTCCAAAAGAGAAAACCAAAAAAAATGAGGTGCAAAAATTTTGGGTCTAAGGAGAATCGAACAGGGGTCTACACACAAGCACAGACACAACACCCAACACAAGTACCAAGCGCCCTAGGGTCTTTTTCAGGTTTTATAGTGCAAAATCTTTTATTTAATAACTAGTTTACCTTTTAGTTTATATTTGCTTATTTGCTAAATTCACTGCTTATTTTTAAGAACTTGGGTCTTTTCATATTTTTCTTAGATTTCTGTCACAGTAAAGTATTTTTAGAAAAAGTTTCATAATTTTCAAAATTAGTTTAGTATTTTTAATAATTAAATTTAGTTAAATTAGTAATTAATTAATAATAAATACATAAAAAGTCTAAAAAATATTTTTCTTTTTTTTTTAAATTTTCTTTTATCATTAGGATTGTAGAAAAGTAATTTTCACACCCATAGGATTAGTATTGCTCTCGTTTCACTTTTTATTTTACGCACTCGCGTTATTTTTGACTTAAACGTACGTTTTTAAGTTTTAATACGTTTTAGGGTAATTTGATTTCACGTTATTATTAATATTAGTTTGTTTAACCTGTTTTCAATTGTATTTCCTTAGCGTAATCATTCAAACCTCTTTTACCCCTTTCCTGTTCAGAATCACCCGATCACAAATCCGTTTTCAATACCATCACACCTCGTCGGGACATAACGACCCAGGGAAACACTATACTTCGGCGGAGATTGACTCTGAGCAGTTTAACCTTGTTGACCATCCCTGGTCAATTAGGTTGACCGTTTGGAGCCAATCAATAGGATTTCCAACAAGCACCGATGAATGAAACTCGAGTGGAGAGAAAATAACGAGCACGAGAGTCATCATAAATTGCGGACAATCCTAACAAACATCACAAACAACCACGGAACACAAGAGTAGAAGAGGCACCCCCTCCTCACGTTATTTGTTAGAAAATAGAAATTAAGAAGATGAAATTGGATAAGCATGGGTTGCCACCCACGAAGCGCTTTGTTTTTGATTTCCGAGTCACGTAGCTCGACTCGATCCCCGAATTCATTCGTCCTTGGGGAAAGTTTGGAGATCCGGGACTACCATAGTTGGTACATCCCCTCCAAAATAGTGTTTCAATCGGTGACCATTCACCTTAAAGTTGGGACCATCGGGTTGAGCTAACTCAATGGTACCATAAGGGAAAACTTGGGTTATTGTGAATGGTCCAGACCAACGGGTTTTAAGCTTACCCGAGAAAATCTTTAAACGAGAGTTAAAAAGTAGCACTTGATCACCAACGTTAAAAACGCGGTCTTTGATCTTGGCATCATGGATTCTTTTTGTTTTCTCTTTATAAATCAAAGAATTCTCGTAAGCTTGATCACGGAGTTCGACTAACTCATTCAATAGAACTTTTCCGCGGTTTTCAAGTCAAAGTTGGCATGTTTTAAGGCCCAGTAGGCCTTGTGCTCTAGTTCGATGGGCAAATGACAAGCTTTCCCGTAAACCAGCTTATATGGTGTACACCCAATGGGAGTTTTGTAAGTGGTCCGGAAAGCCCATAGTGCATCTTCTAATTTGTCGGCCCAAGAGGCACGGTGCTCTCTTACTGTCCTTTCTAATATACGTTTTAAACCACGATTGGAGACCTCAACTTGACCACTCGTTTGTGGATGATAAGCCGTGGAAAGACAATGTGTGACACCATATTTAAGCATAACTTTGGCAAATTGATCATTACAAAAATGGGTCCCACGATCACTTATAATGGCTCGAGGTGCACCAAATCGGGCAAAGAGACTTTTCAAAAACTTAAAAACAACTCGAACGTCATTGGTGGGGAGCGCCTTCGCTTCAACCCATTTTGATAAGTAATCAATGGCCACGAGAATGTACTTATTTCCTCTAGACGACGGGAATGGCCCCATGAAATCGATGCCCCAAACGTCAAAAATTTCACAAACTTGAACCGCATTTTGCGGCATTTCATCTTTTTGAGAAATTTTCCCTTGACGTTGGCAAGAATCACATGTTTTCACCAATTCATGGGCATCCCGATATATCGTCGGCCAATAGAAGCCGGAATCGAACACTTTCTTTGCGGTGAAGTTAGCACCATGATGTCCCCCCGTGGGTCCACTATGGCATGCCTTAAGAATTTCAACGGCTTCTGTACCGTGAACACACCGCCGGATCACTTGATCCGCACAGACTTTGAACAAGTAGGGGTCGTCCCAAAAATAATGTTGGACATCTTTAAAGAATTTCTTCTTTTGTTGGGACGACATCCCGTTCCTAATGAATTTCCCCGCATGGTAATTCGCAAAATCGGCGAACCATGGGGTACTTTGGTCAAGTTTGGTCACACTCCCAAGTGTCTCGAGAGGAAATGTTTTCGTAATTTCCTTATTTTCGAGAACACTTTGATGGGGGTTCTCAAGTCGTGAAAGGTGATCAACAGCAAGATTCTCAGCTCCTTTTTTGTCTCGTATTTCGACATCAAATTCTTGGAGCTAAAGAACCCACCGCATTAAACGTGGCTTAGCATCTTGCTTTGCCATTAATTACTTAAGGGCTGAGTGGTCCGTATACACTATGCACTTTTTAAGAAGCAAATAAGGTCTAAATTTTTCAAAAGCATAGACAACCACTAACATCTCTTTTTCGGTAGTTGTATAGTGATGTTGGGTGGGCGTCATTCATGGTCTTACTTGCATAGTGTATCAGTTGAAATATACTTATTCTTACGTTGCCCCAGAACTGCACCAATAGCATAATCACTTGCATCACACATTAGCTCAAATGGTAAGTTCCAATCGGGGGCAACTAAGATTGGTGCCTCCGTTAACTTCTTCTTTAAAATATTAAATGCATCGAAGTATTCATTCGTGAAGTTAAACGGAGCGTCTTTCTCTAAAAGGTGGGTCAGAGGCCGGACTATTCATTCGTGAAGTTAAAACGCCGGTAAAAGCCAGCATGACCAAGGAAACTTCGGATTCCTTTAACGGTAGTCGGATGAGGTAACTTAGCAATAACATCGACTTTTGCACGATCCACCTCAATCCCAGATTTGGATATCTTATGGCCGAGGACTATACCCTCTTTAACCATGAAGTGGCACTTCTCCCAATTTAGAACTAAATTAGTGTTTTCACACCGAATTAGCCTACTTTCCAAATGGGAGAGGCAAGAGTCGAAAGAATTTCCATAGACGGAGAAGTCGTCCATGAACACTTCCATGGTTTTTTCAATCATATCGGAGAAAATGGCCATCATACATCGTTGAAACGTGCCTGGAGCGTTACATAAGCCAAAGGGCATTCTACGATAGGCAAACGTTCCATATGGGCAAGTAAAAGTGGTCTTTTCTTGATCCTGGGGATCAATGGGAATTTGAAAGTACCCAGACAAGCCATCCAGAAAACAATAGAACTCATTTGCCGCTAAACGTTCAAGCATTTGGTCCATAAAAGGGAGCGGGAAATGGTCTTTTCGTGTCGCATCATTCAACTTGCGGTAGTCGATACAAACTCTCCATCCGGTCACAAGTCGAGTCGGTATAAGCTCATTATCGTCATTCTTCACAACAGTGATTCCGCCCTTCTTCGGCACACAATGAACCGGGCTAACCCATGAACTATCCGAGATTGGATAAATCATTCCAGCGTCAAGAAGTTTGATAACTTCCTTTTTGATCACTTCATGGATTTGTGGATTAACCCGTCGTTGTTGTTGGACGGAAGCTTTGTGATTTTCTTCAAGTAGAATCTTATGAGTACAAAATCGAGGGTCGATTCCCTTAATGTCGGATATTTGCCAAGCAATCACACTTTTATGTTTCCGAAGCACATCTAAGAGTCGTATCTTCTCCTCATCTTTAAGGCCTTTTGATATTATAACCGGTAATTTATCATTTTTTTTCCAAGTATGCGTATTCGAGATGAGGAGGCAAATCCTTGAGCTGGAGCTTCGGAGGATTCTCTATTGACGGCTTAACTTCTTTTACGTCTGCAATTTTTAAGTCCATCGGAGGGGAAGAAACAATCGGGTTTTCAGTTAACAATTTCTCAATTAATAAAAGGTCCCCCTCCAGATCAAAGTTATTATTATCAATTTCCGGTGAAAATGATTTATTTGAAAGACAAGCATTAATTTCTTCCCAAGCAAGATCACTTCCCTCAAACAGAGTGAGGGAAGGGGAAGAATCGGAGATGATCGGTTCAAAAGAAGGAGTGGGATTGCCACTCGAAGCATTTTTGGTAAAACCAAGAAGTTCTTGAGAATACTCCTCCGTAGTTTCATCAATAACATCGATTAGATTGACGGAAGAAACATCGTAGTCGGAGGAATATCTCGCGGTTTGATCAAGGTTAAAAGTGACGGTTTCATTTCTAACACGTAAGGTAATCTCCTTGTCGTAAACATCAATTAAGGTACGACCGGTCCGTAGGAATCCTCTCCCGAGAATGAGAGGAACCCGTGGATCGGCATCGAAATCAACAACCACAAAATCCGCAGGGAAATGAAATTTCCCAACATTGACAAAAATATCCTCAGCTATGCCAATTGGACGAGACGTAGATCGGTCGGCAAGCTCGAGGGTCATAAGCGTCGGTGTCAAGTTAGGAAGAGAAAACTTTTTCCATATCGACAATGGCATAAGGTTAATGCTAGCGCCAAGATCGGCCAAGGCGAAGCATTGAACCATACCCGGAAAATTGCACGGTATAAGAAACTTGTCAGGGTCTTCAAGCTTTTCAGGTAGCTTTTTAAGAAGAACCGCTGGGAAATTCTCGTTCATTTGAGTCTTTGACATTTCAAAAAGCTTTTCTTTATTATTTAAAAGACCTTTTAGCATCGAAGCAAACTTTGGCATCAAAAGTATAGCATCCGCTAGACTTATATCAAAGTGTAACTCTTGAAAAATTTGATAGAACTTTTCCATTTGGTTTTTATCCTTCTCGCGGTGCTTTTGTTCGTTTAAGCGTGACGGATATGGCAACTTTGTTTTAACCGGTGTTTCCTTTTCATTATCATTAACTACCTTTTCCTTTCCTTTAGACTTCGGGACCACCGGAGGTTGGATGTCTTCGGTTCTTCCATTATTAATAGGAATTTCCGTATCCGTTGTCACCTCGGGTTCACGGGCGACTACCTTGGGGGGTAGAGAAGAAGAGGTAGTCGGAGCCGTTGGTCCATCTTAAGTAACTGATGCGTAGTGATTGCACCAGGCTTTACCTCTCAAGGGATCTTGAGAAGCTTACAACCCCCACCAGGCAGTGTACCCGATCGTTGTAGTATAGTATAGTGACAAGTACCGGGGGATTGATCGTTCAGCTAGGAATAGTGTCGCTAGGATTAGAAAATCTAAATACTAGTTCTAGAGATGAAGGATGATTATTTTTGTATTTTTATAATTTTTTAGAAAGCAATTAAAAATCTCAGGTTTTGAAGAATATAGGCGGAATTTGTTGCTAGTCAACTAACCCAATACTAAGATGCAATCAAAATAAAATACTAGAAATGAAAATAAACTATATTAAACTAAGGTTGTGAGCAATAAGTGGAGAAATGTGTTTACTTAGATTTCACTACTCCCTAGATATCTTTTACACATTAATTACTTGTTATAGTTGCGTGGATGACGGATTGTATTCCTTAATACCATTCATGGGGTGGCGTACTTAACTCTCCAATCCTATGATTGCCTACTTCACTCCTATGTCGAGCCGGCTAAGAAGCTCCTAACATGGGATCATTAGAATTTACTCATGCATTAAATACAACCAATAAAACCTAGTACACATCGGTTCATGTTTCCTAAGACGTTCAAGCATGTTACCAATTGGAGATCTGCCAGTTTTCTTAAGCCTAACATTGAAATCATTCATCCAATACAACCATAAACAAGTAATCAACACATAATCAACATCTAGGTTTCATTAGATCTAAGCAAACACAAGATAAATCTAGCCTAGCATGGTGGAATCAAGACAAGCACAAGATATACACAACCAACACATAGATATATTGATTGAATTAAAAGAACACTTATCTCAATAGCACATGTAAGCATTCAAGGACTGAAAACCCTTGAAAAAGCGGTAAAATCCGTATATGGTTCGGCCTTAGGGTTTCTCCAAACTTGTTCCTTCCTAATGAATGAAAATTAGAAAACAATATATAGAAAATTGAGGCTGACGGCGTCAAGAACAATCTTATGACGCCGTCATCTCGCCGCCAAAAGAATCCTCAGACTGCCTTGATCTACATCTGACGCCGTCACGTATTACACTTTTCCAGGCCGTCACGTATTTAACTCTTGACGCTCTTCCTTGTGACGCCTTCATTTCTGTACTGGGCCGTCATGAAATTTACTCATGACGCCATCAACTTGTTACTCTTGACGCCGTCACACACTGTTCCCAGCTTGGAAAATTAAGTCTTTGGCGTTTTCTTCACTTTTATGCTCCAAAAACGTCCGAATTGCTTCCTTTTCCAGATTTTACTCCCAAAGTACCTAAAATCACAAAAGGAACGATTTAGGGCAATATTTGATCAAATAAATTCAATTCCAGGCTTAAATGACCCCCTAAAAGTGGTTCATTTTTTGCCTCATCATATACCCTTACACTTGAGATTTGCTTGTCCTCAAGCAAATGCGCTTTTATTCTACTCAAAATACAAGTTAGGGGTCATTTAACACTAATATAAAAGTAATTACAACAAATAATCATTCCACTAAAGACCAATAGACAAGCACGGAGGTCATACACTAGCACCTCACAAATAGTGTTTAGATACTCACATCTCTCGGGTGTAATAAAGTATAAATTACAATATGGAAACGGAAGATATCTCTCACTACCTGTCATAGCAAAATAGATTACCATGGGCTTGGGAAAGGATCAAACCTCCACCACATGGCGTAAGCACCTAGGATAAACTATCAAAGAGGTCTTTCAAAGGGTTGTAACGTTAGGTGTAGGGATATGAAATACACGGTTTTGTTGGATATAGGCAGTCTTTACTGGTGGCGAGTTAACAATCTTGGTTAATTACATGTACAATGTGGCGTTGCTAAGCCAAGACTAGACTCGACTTAAGCTAATAAATGAAAAATAACAAAAAAATAACAAAAACATAAAATAAACATAGAATGGAAACGGGATGGTAGTCCGTATGTTTTTTCTCTTTTATTTTTCTATACATATATATATATATATATATATATATATATATATATATATATATATATATATATATATATATATATATATATATATATATATATTATTATTATTATTATTATTATTTTTTGCATACACTCTTACCCTACCATCCAAAATAATACATCATAGGGAATGAAAATTCCCCTTACACTTGAATTTTTACATACTTTACAATAAACTAATCTAATGACTCAAATTAAGAAAATCAAAACACTTGGAGCACTTTTAAGATTAACATACATATGGGGGTAATATATGATGTTCTTCCCCATTACTCCATAAAATAAGTACTTTACCTCTGAGTCCCAATCGTCCCAAAACAATATGTACAAGGATATGACTCGACTTAGCAACCATGTAATCAATTAGATAGTTAACTTAGGATTTAACAAATAACAATAATGCACTAAAAATGAGCGCATACACGGAAGGCTAAGGCGATTTGGGTGTACATTTAAGTGGGGTATAACAAATTCTTCCTTTAAGTAAAATGCTTAAAGTTAGAAACGAAAAGATAGGCTCGGAGGGGTGTACTAGGGGTTTCGTGTACTAAAAATGAGTACAACGCTAAGGTGTGGGAAAAATTAGTTGACTTAACTAGCCAAGTAATATGACTTAAATGGTCAAGTAATTATGATACGGGTTTAACACAAGGGTGATCCTAATGCCTCTTATCATGTAGTAAATCCTACTACACGAATGTAGTCTCACTAGCGATCTCGGGATGCATCACTAACGCAAGTTCTAGAATCTAAATGCTACCGGTACACTCATAAGCACTAATAATAAATGCTTTTCCTATCAAATCTAAAGGCGAACCTCACATATTTGGGTGGAAAATTTTTCTGAAAGTACGGTTATGTGCTAGTCATACAATCTCCTATCCATGAGACGCTTGCTATGGCTAAAGTTTCACTCCTAAATGTTGTAAAAAAAATTAAATTTGGCACTAAAATTGCACTAACAAGTATTTCTCATAGTTTTATTACACATCTACTGTCAAACAAATAAACTCAAGCGAAAGTGTATTTGTAAGGTATCATCATTTTACCCTCCCCTTACACTTAGGATGAACATTGTCCCCAATGTTCAAGTAAAGAATGTAAAAGTGATATAAGTAAAACGAATGAAATCAAATACTCCCCTGATTCGCTCGGTATGGATAATGAGGTGGCTAGGTTAAATCTTGCTCCAAGAAAATGAACAATCAAAGCTTCCCTTCCGGAATATAAATCATCTTCTTGTCATACATAACCTGTAAATCCTGAGAAAACAAACAAGACAACCTCGCATAAAATCGGCGACAATCTACATAAGTTACTAAATCCTAGAAAACAAAATACGATATAATGCTTGTGGAATGAAGTTTGCAAATTTCCTGGAGATTATAAAACTTAATAATTCAACAAACTCTAAAACTGCGTTAGAAAAACAAAACTGGTAAAATTTCCAGATTTTTATACGTGACGCCGTCAAGAGCAAACTCGTGACGCCGTCAGAAGTGACCTGCAGAAATTCTTATGTTAAGTGATTGATGCTAAACCACCAACTTATATTGACCAAAGAATGGTCAAAAAGTCAAATAGCCTAGGTCAATGCTCCGGGTAATATAAGGTATCACCGGGTCGTTAAATCCCGTTAAGGTGTGAAATGTAACTTTAGCGTATTCGTGATCGGGTGATTATTCACAGAAAAGGGTTATGATCAGAATTATTTGGAAATTATTAACAAATATAGCTTAGGAAAGCTACGTGAGTGATTACGGGGATTTAGATTACAAAGATTTGAGCTAAAACTTAAAAACGTACGTTTTTAATTAAAAAAACGTATACAGACGAACAAAACAAAAAGTACAACTGATGGACGGGAAGGGTTAAAAGTGTAAAATTGATATTTTTACAATCCTAATAATTAAAGAAAATTTTAAGAAAAAAATAAAAATTATTTTTACACTATTTAATTATTTATTATTAATTAATTACTAATTATCTATTTAATACTAATTAAACTAATTAGAATTATTAAAAATACTAAAAAGACTTAGAAAATTAAGAAAAATTTTATAAATCTAATTAACCATCATGGGAATCCTAAAAAATTATAAAAAGTTAATTTTATGTATTTTTAAGCTAATTAACTAATTATTAATCTAATTACTTATTAATTACTAATTAAACTAATTGTATTATAAAAAATAGAAAATGAACAGTAAAAATTCTAGAAAAATTTATAAATATGTTTTAACTAAAATAAAAGCTAGAAAAATTATAAAAACTAGATTATACTATATAAAATCTAATTATGCTATTTAATTGATTAATATTAATTAAAACTAAATTAAACTAAAATTAATTAGAAAAACCACTAAAAGACAAAATAAAAATCTGGAAAAATTTATAAAATTATTTTAACCTAAAACAGAATTTCTAAAAATATAAAAGTGATATATTACTTAGAAATAAATTAAAAAGAAAAATAAATTGATAAATCCTATTAAATAGAAGCTATCACTATTTTTAAAGTTGGTTTTTTTGGATTTTTTCTTTTTCTAAACTAATTATAAACTAAAAACAACAGCTTTTAATGAAAACACTTTTATTTTAACCCTTAAAATAAGCACTTGGAGTGCTTATTACACCCACAGTTGACTTTTGTTGATTGTGGAGTAATTTTAGCTCAAATGGTGAGGTGTGGGGTCCACAATGGTTGATTTTGGTTTCTCTGAGTATGATGAACAATAATAAGCAAGTATCAAACAACAATGTGGCCTGAATAAGCCAAAAAGCTCAAATAAACACTTTGCTTAATGGTAACTGATTGCAGTTTAAGGGACAAGGTTTAGGGGCCAAATTAGGTGGGGTCCACAGGTCTAAGGGTCAAAGCAATGGTCAAAAGTCCAAGCCTACCAGGAGGGGGGTTGAGGGGAACCAAAAACAAGTGTCTTGGACCACTGTAGTGGCCACAAACCACCACAAAAGGTGGTGGTGTGCAGCTGAGCTGCTGAGACAGGGCAAGTTTCTTGCCCTGCAACTCACTTTGAGGCCTGGTGGGCCCTACTAAACAAAATCCATAAAATCTGAAATAATTCTTAAAAATCAACAAAGTGGCAAAGATTAAGCTTGTAAAATCTCAGACCCTAAAGCCTTATACTAAAAAAGTTACAGACCTCCAAAGTTTGGTCAAAATCTGAGAATGCACAATTGACTTTTATGAAAAACTAAGCACTTTGACTTTTGTGAATTTGTGATGAATCCTACTAACTACTGATGATATAATAAGACTTATTAAGACTAAATTAAGCTGTATTGAACACTAATGAACCAACATGATGTGCATTCAAACCCAAAATTCTAACAGTTAACTAATAGGCTTGGATTAATTGAAGTTTTGACTTTCTAATGTTTAGGTTGCCAATTTTTTACTTCCTAAGGTCTAACTAAACCTGATGCAAGTTTATGAAACAAGTATCCAAGTCAAACACCCACAAGAAACCTCCACAGTGGAATAAACCAAACACCCCTTATCAAAAGCTAACTTGTGATTTTTGAAAAGAAACACTGATTTAGACCATGAGTTTGAATCCAAACATTGTATACAGATGTAATAAGATCTAATGATCACAAGAACACAGATTTCAACACCTTCTAACTAGTAAACACAACTATGCTATTTTTACTATCTAATGAAATTACTAGCAACTAAGATTTTCAATAATCAAACTACCAATATTAATCTATATTATAACTAACAATCACCAAATAAGCATAAAACAAGAGAAATTAAGCTAAATTAAGAACTGCTACAGAAAATGGCAAAAAATCAAGAAATTGCTTACAACTTGAATCAGGCCAAAATCTGAGAACCAAGATCAAGTATAACACCTATGGCTTTCCACAAAGCTCTAATACCCAATTTCCATCCAAGCTCAGCTTCCATCCATCTCTGCCTTCCTTTCTTCTTTATTTTTTTTTATTTTTCCTTTATTTATTTTTATTCTTACTAATTTTTCTTGTTTTCTTTGAAACTTTAACTTTAAGCAGAAGTAATGCTCAAATCAACTTATAAAAACCTTGCTACTACTAAATTTTAGCTTATGAATCAGTAGGAATCAAGATCATCACTAATTAAGGTACACATAAAAATTATATTAAAACATGACAATGTTTAAACATAAACCTTGTGTTTCATTAATCAAAAGTTAAAAGTACACTGATATGACTAAGAATACAAGATAATTCAACTTAAAAGATAACTTTAACATGAAATAGAAAATTACAATTTTAAATTAAAAAACTACACACTGAGCACTGCTGCATCTCTTTCTCTTTATATGGGATAATTAGGGTTTTGGAACCCTAGGAAGTGAATCCCAGAGCTGACTTGAGCCATTGGATGAGGGGGCTGCAATCTCAGCCGTTCAAATTCTTGGCGCCAAAAAAAACTTTGTCTGCTTCCTTGATTATTGAGGCCAGTGGTGTGATTTTTGGAGGTTAGCTATTGTTTGGTTAGGCCAAGGGGGGGAGGTTGAGTGTTGCAGGAGTGATAAGAGGGTAGGGGTTGATGATGGTGTTTGCAGGGGGTGAGGGTGATGTGGATGGCTGAGGTGGATGGGTGTTGACCGGGGTCAAAGATGGGGGGACGGGGTAGTATTAAAATGGTGGATGGGCTAAAGTGAGAATGGGCTTAAAGTGGGAATGGGCTTGGTTTATTTGGTGGGTTAGGATTTGGTATAGATAATAAACAAGGGTCCGTTTGGTATTTGAACTAAATCACAAGGACCAATTTCGTAATTAATGAAACTTGAGGGGTGTGTTATGCCAATTTCCTAAAATTGTCCCAAGGGTTAATCATGGCAAATCTGAATAGTATAAGGGTTATAAAAGGTAATTTTCCATTTTTGAAAACCCGGGGGACTTGTTTTGCCATTTATGAAACTTTAGGGACCAATTTTGTAAATTCCTCAAACTTTTCATCCAGGGATCACATGTGATTACTTTTGAGTTTATAAGGACCAAAAATAACTTTTCTTCCAAAAATTCCCCACCAAGGACCAAATCTGCCATTTTCTGAAATTCCAGGGACCATTTATGTCAATTTTGGATTTTGAGGGGTAAAAGTGTAATTTTATCAAACTTTTTCACCCAAGGACTTATTTTGATAATTTTTGACTTTTCTTTGCCTTGAGTTGACTTTTCTTTCATTTTAAACTTCCAGGGACTAGTTTTGCCAAATTTTGAAACTTGAGGGACTGAAACTGCCAATTGTGCAAACTTTGTTCGTTTTTCATTTGTTTTTTAAACATTTTGCATCTAAAACATATAAAACACACTTTTGGGATAATTTGTGTATTTTTATGCGTTTTTGGGTGTTTTTGGATGTTTTGGCAGTCCAGATACGATAAAAATGATGAGTGTTTGAGCACTCATCATTAAGTTTCCAGAAAATTTCTGGAAAAACTTGGTCCTACTTCCTGGAAAATCCTGCAAAACTTCATTATGACTCGATACAAGCATTTGACTCTAACAAATACAAATATACATGTTCACTTAATATTGTGGAGAATCATGATCGGTTTGTTTCTTAAAAACATCTTTGGGGTTTCCCTTTACACTTATCTTTTGCAAAAATACCTTTAGGTGGAGTTAAGACTGAGCCAAAACAACAAAGTAAAGTATTTCCACTTTTTAGTTTAGAAACATGATCTACCAACAATAAAAATAAAGCATGCATACGGAAGCAAATAACAAACAAACAAAATAAAATCACACAAAGCATGGGTTGCCTCCCAAGAAGCGCTTTTCTTTATTTACGAGTCTTGTAGCTAGACTCAAGGTCATGGGTTACTACGTGACCTCATCGTAAGTAACCTCATCGTCAAATGTCACATCCTCCTCACTAATCATTTCTTTGTTATTTTCTTGATAATGTTTTACACGTTGTATGTTGACAGTAAATTCCCTACCTTCATCGTCTAATAACACAACGGCTCCAGTTTTAGAGGAATTTTTCACCGTAAACGGTCCATACCATCTAGACTTTAGTTTTCCCGGAAATAATCTTAACCGAGAATTGTACAATAGGACTTTGTCTCCCTCTGAAAATTCTTTGGGCTTCTTAATTCTCTGGTCATGCCATCTTTTTGCTCTCTCTTTATATGTAATGGAAGATTCATAGACTTCTAACCTAAGCTCATCAAGCTCGTGTAATTGCAAGAACCTATTAGTTCCGGCAATTGTATAATCTAAGTTACATGTCTTAAGCGCCCAATAAGCCTTATGTTCTAATTCTACTGGCAAGTGACACGCCTTACCATACACCATGCGAAACGGGGTTGTTCCAATAGGTGTCTTGTAGGCGGTTCGGAATGCCCACAAGGTTTCGTCGAGTTTAAATGACCAGTCCTTTCTATTTTGACTAACCGTCTTTTCAAGTATTCTTTTAATAGCCCTATTGGTGTTTTCGACCTGGCCATTGGTTTGTGGATGATAGGCGGTGGAGAACCGATGGGATACTCCATACCTCTTCATGACCTTTTCCATTTGTGCATTGCAAAAGTGGGTCCCCCTATCGCTGATGAGAGCTTTAGGAATCCCGAATCTAGCAAAAAGCTTTTTCAGGAAATGAATAACTACCCTGGCATCATTGGTCCTAAGGGATTGTGCCTCAACCCATTTTGAAACATAATCGATGGCAACTAAAATGTATTCGTTCCCCCTGAAGATGGAAAGGGTCCCATGAAGTCAATTTCCCAAACATCGAAGACCTCACATACTTGTATAAAATTCTGAGGCGCTTCATCCTTATGTGATATGTTCCCGGCCCGTTGACATGCATCGCATGCCTGTACCATTTCTTTGACGTCACGGAAAATTGTGGGCCAATAGAATCCCGCGTCGAAAATCTTTCGGGCGGTGGTGCTTATCCCTTGATGCCCGCCAGAGGGACCAGAGTGACATTCCCTCATAATCTTTACTGCCTTATAATTTGGTCAGGACACCTTCGGAATAAAAATGGTTCATCCCAAAAGTAGTATTTTAACTGAGAAAAGAACCTTTTTCTTTCGTATCTAGTCAGGTGTTCATGAACGAGTCTGCTTGCGAGATAATTGGCAAAATCGGCGTACCAAGGCTCCGAATCAATCATTAAAATGAGTTGTTCGTCAGGAAATGAATCCCTAATCTCACTTCTATCGTGCTCATCCAAGGGATTTTCAAGACGAGATAGATGATCTGCGGCCAGATTTTCTACCCCCTCTTATCACGAATCTCAACATCAAATTCTTGTAGCAATAAGAACCACCGAATTAGTCGTGGCTTAGCATCCTGCTTAGCAAAAAGATATCGAAGAGCCGAGTGATCAGTGAAAACGACTGTCTTTGAAAGGACAAGATATTGCCGGAATTTGTCGAATGCGAACACTACGGCCAATAATTCCTTTTCGGTGGTGGAGTAATTCTCTTGAGCGGGATTCATGGATTTGCTATCGTAGTAGATAGGTTAGAATAGCTTGTCACACCGTTGGCCCAGTACAGCCCCGACAGCGAAATCGCTACCGTCACACATGATTTCAAACGGTAACTCCCAGTTGGGTGTAATCATGATTGGAGCTTGTGTGAGCTCCTTTTTTAAGAGATCGAATGCATCCTTGCATTCTTGGGAGAAATCAAACAGAGCATCCTTCATAAGCAATTGAGTCATTGGCCGAGCTATTTTGGAGAAGTCTTTGATGAATCTCCGATAAAACCCGGCGTGCCCCAAGAAGCTGCGTATTGCTTTAACAGTCGTGGGGTATGGTAACTTAGATATAGCTTCAACTTTAGCTTGGTCCACCTCTATTCCGTTCCCTGAGATCTTATGCCCTAACACAATCCCTTCTTTCACCATGAAATGACACTTTTCCCAGTTTAACACCAAGTTGGTTTCCTCACAACGTTTAAGCATCTTTTCTAGATTAGCAAGACAGCGGTCGAAGGAGTTCCCGAAGACCGAAAAGTCGTCCATGAACACTTCCATGCTGTCTTCCATAAGTTCATGAAAGATTGCGGTCATGCATCATTGGAAAGTGGCGGGGGCATTACATAGCCCAAAAGGCATCCTTTTGTAGGCAAATTTTCCATTAGGGCAAGTAAACGTGGTCTTTTCTTGGTCCTCAGGTGCTATGGGGATTTGAAAATACCCTGAGAATCCATCCAAGAAGCAATAGTACTCGTGTCCTAGAGGTGGCAAAATGGTTGGGTTGGGTTGGGTTGGGTCTTGGGTATTAGATGGGTATGGGTATAGATGGGTATGGGTATAGATGAGTCACTTGGAAGGATGGGTCTAGATGAGTTTGGGTCAAACGAGTCTTGGGTCGAGTCGGGTCGGGCTTTTTTGGGTAATTCATCTTTATCCATTTATTCATCATTAATTATTCGGTTTCTTTTCGTTTTCGTCCGTTTTTTACGTTTTCGTTTGTTTTTTACGTTTTCGTCAGTTTTTTTACGTTTCCTCCGTTTTATTTACGTTTTCGTCCGTTTTTTTACTTTTTCGTCTTTTTTATGTTTTCGTCCGTTTTTTTACGGTTTCAACTGTTTTTTAACGTTTTTGACCATTTTTTTACGTTTTCAACCGTTTTTTACGTTTTCGTCAGTTTCTTTACGTTTTCGTCAGTTTTTTACGTTTTTGTCCAATTTTGTACGTTTTCGTCAGTTTTTTCACGTTTTTGTCCAATTTTTTACGTTTTTGTCAGTTTCTTTACGTTTTCGTCAGTTTTTTTACGTTTTTGTCCAATTTTTTACGTTTTCGTCAGTTTTTTTACGTTTTTGTCCAATTTTTTATGTTTTCGTCAGTTTTTTTTACGTTTTCAATTGTTTTTTAACGTTTTCGACCGTTTTTTTTACGATTTCAACCCTTTTTTTATGTTTTCTTTAGTTTCTTCACGTTTTCGTCCGTTTTCGACAGTTTTCTTACGTTTTCAACCATTTTTTTTACGTTTTCATCAGTTTTTTAACGATTTTGTCCGATTTTTTACGTTTTCAACCGTTTTTTTTACGTTTTCTTCAGTTTTTTACGTTTTCGTCCGTTTTTTAACGTTTTCGACAGTTTTTTTACGTTTTAAACCGTTTTTTTTTTTACGTTTTCGTCAATTTCTTTACGTTTTCATCAGTTTTTTAACGATTTTGTCCGATTTTTTTTACGTTTTCAACCGTTTTTTTTACGCTTTCTTCAGTTTCTTTACGTTTTTGTCATTTTTTTAACGTTTTCGACAGTTTTTTTTACGTTTTCAACATTTTTCCTTACGTTTTCATCAGTTTTTTAATGATTTTGTCCCATTTTTTACGTTTTCAACCTTCTTTTTACGTTTTCTTCAGTTTCTTTACGTTTTTGTCATTTTTTTTACGTTTTCGACAGTTTTTTTATGTTTTCAACCACTTTTTTATGCTTTCGTCAGTTTTTTTTACGTTTTCGTCAGTCTTTTTACGTTTTTGTTAGTTTTTTTTACGTTTTCTTTAGTTTCTTTACGTTTTCGTCCTTTTCTTTACGTTTTCGACAGTTTTTTAACGTTTTCAACAGTTTTTTTTTTACGTTTTCGTCAGTTTCTTTACGTTTTCAATCGTTTTTTTTACGTTTTTGAACAACTTTTTACGTTTTCGTCAATTTTTTTTTACGTTTTCGTCCATTTTTTAACGTTTTCAACCGTTTTCGTCAGTTTTTTTACGTTTTCGTCAATTTTCTTACGTTTTCGATACACTTTCTTACGTTTTCAACATTTTTTTACGTTTTCGACAATTTTTTTACGTTTTCATCTGATTTTTTATGCTTTACTCCGATTTATTACTTTTTCATCCGTTTTTTACGTTTTTTGCATTTTCGTCAGGTTTTTTACCTTTTTGATTGTTTTTTTACGTTTTAAAAAACGTATAAAGACTGACGAAAACGTAAAGAAACGGGCAAAAAAGTAAAAGAAAAACTAACAAAAACATAAAAATTAGACGAAAACGTAAAAAAATGATCGAAAACATAAAAAACTGAAGAAAATCTAAAAAATCAGACTAAAACGTAAAAAAATAGATGAAAACTTAAAAAACGATCAGCAATTAAAAAAACTGACGAAAACATTAAAAAACGTAAAAAACAGACGGAAATGTAAAAAATTAGACAAAAACATAAAAAATGGTTGAAAACATAAAGAAACTGACGAAAACGTAAAAAAACAGTCGAAAACGTAAAGAAACTGACATAAACGTAAAGAAACTAACGAAAACGTAAAGAAACGGACGAAAACGTAAAAAAACGATGGAAAACGTAAACAAACTGACGAAAACGTTAAAAACAAGTCAAAAACGTAAAAAACTGACAAAAACGTAAAGAAACTGATGAAGAAGTAAAGAATCGGACGAAAATGTAAAAAAAGGGTCGAAAACGTAAAAAAAACAGACGAAAACGTAAAGAAACCGACGAAAACATAAAAAAAAAAACAGTTGAAAACGTAAAGAAACTGACGAAAACGTAAAAAAACTGACGAAAACGTAAAAAAACTGACGAAAATGTAAAAAATCAGACGAAAACGTAAAAAAACTGACGAAAAAACTAAAAAAAACTAACAAAAACGTAAAAAAAAACAGTTGAAAACGTAAAGAAACTGACGAAAACGTAAAAAAACTGACAAAAACGTAAAAAAAACTTATGAAAACGTAAAAAATCAGACGAAAACGTAAAAAAAAAAACTGACGAAAAACTAAAAAACCTAATGAAACGTAAAAAAACAGTTGAAAACGTAAAGAAACTGACGAAAACGTAAAAAAACTGACAAAAACGTAAAAAAACTGACGGAAACGTAAAAAAACTGACGGAAACGTAAAAAAACTGACGAAAACGTAAAAAATCAGACGAAAACGTAAAAAAATTGACGAAAAACTAAAAAAAACTAACGAAAACGTAAAAAAACAGTTGAAAACGTAAAGAAACTGACGAAAACATAAAAAAACTGACGAAAACGTAAAAAATCAGATGAAAACGTAAAAAACCTGACGAAAAACTAAAAAAACTAACGAAAACGTAAAAAAACAGTCAAAAACGTAAAGAAACTGACAAAAACGTAATGAAACTGACAAAAACATAAAGAATCGGACGAAAACGTAAAAAACGGATAAAAACGTAAAAAACAGACAAAACGTAAAAAAAACTGACGAAAACGTAAAAAAACTGATGAAAACATAAAAAATCGATAAAAAACGTAAAAAAACTGACGAAAACTTAAAAAACGGTCGAAAACGTAAAGAAATTGACGAAAACGTAAAAAAAATGACGAAAACGTAAAAAATTGTTGAAAACGTAAAAAATAGACGAAAACTAGGAGTGTTTTTTAGAATTTTAGTAAACACCCAACTTATACCCATGTTGTTGTATTATTTTACCCAACTAGACCCATCAATATTTATTAATTAAAATCATCATACCCATCTTGACCCATCTAAATTATTTAACAATACCCAACTAAACCCATCCCATTGAAAATATTTACCCAACTTTACTCAACTTTTACCCATGGGTCATAATTTGCCACCTCTATCGTGTCCAGACAATCTCTCTAACATTTGGTCAATGAATGGTAAGGGAAAGTGATCTTTCCTCGTGGCATCATTGAGCTTTTGATAGTCCATGCATACCCGCCATCCAGTGACCGTTCTCTGGGGCACCATCTCACCCTTGTCATTCTTAACTACAGTCATTCCACCCTTCTTAGGTACAACCTGTACAGGACTGACCTATGGACTATCTGAGATTGGGTAGATCAATCCTGCATCCAGAAGTTTGATGACTTCTTTCTTTACTACTTCCTTAATGTTGGGATTCACCCGCCTCTGGGGTTGCATGGTAGGTTTATAATCTTCTTCCATGAGAATCTTATGTGTGCAAAAAGTTGAGTCAATCCCCTTAATGTCGGCTACACTCCATGCGAGTACTCCCTTATATTTCTTTAGGACCTTTAAGAGTTTACCTTTTTGTTCATGTTCCAGGGAAGAGTTTATGATTACCGGCAGTTGGTCCTCTCCCTGAAGGAAGGCATACTCTAAATGGTTAGGAAGCTCCTTAAGATCTAACTCAGGAGGTTCGATAATAGAAGGCTTAAGCTTGTTTTCGGGCTTTCGGAGCTCGAGATGCTCCGTTGCCTCTTGTCTAGGGTAGAAGGAGACTGCACCAACATCCTCCATCTTTTCCACCTCTAGCAAAGGCAGAAAACTCTCGTCCCGTAGCCAACCTTCCTCGATTTGTTCATCGACACAGCTATCAATGACATCTGTGAGTTCATCAACCTCCCCAATGAAATAGAGCCGGTTAGCTGCTTCGAGAGAGAGATCCATAGAGTCCTTGATGAGTGCTTAATCACTCATCCTTTTTAGACCCAAGATCAGACCAAATACACCAAATACTAATCAAATATGCCAAGAGAATGTCTGTTTTTGTATTTGTATATGTGCAGGTACAGATATGTGAAAAATGAACGGAAACAAAGCAAAAACATCAAAAACGAGCACGAGAATGGAAAAAGGTCAAAAGCCGGAGCCGGGGAAGCAAAATGACAAAAGAAAGCTCAAATTGTCAATAGAAGTCCTCAGGAATTCATAAAGTTGCATATTTAGTCCCTGGTCAAAGTTTGAAGAATTGGCAATTCCAGTCCCTCAAGTTTCATGAAATGTCATTTTCAGTCCCTCGAAGAAAGTTTTGAAGAAAAGACAAAATATGTCCTCCAAGAATTCAGAAAAGTTAAAATGAGCCCTTGGAGAAACTTTTGATAAATTACAGAAAAGGTCCTTGAGATTTCATATAATACACTTTAGGTCCCTTTATTACACACCCGGATCCAAACTAATAACTCTAGCCTAACTTGATCCACTAAACTACCCAAAATCAATCCACACATAAGCCCAAAACATTCTCAGCCCACACACCACTTCCCTTATACCCGATCCAATCCACTACCATACCCAAGTCAACTATTACCCTGGTCAACGAACCTAATAAATAAAAACCCCCAATTTGTTCTCGCACCTAAATTACCCCCAAATCCCAGAAATAGTTACTGTAGCCATGAACCCTAGGATTCACTTTACCTAAAATTACCCCACGATTATAATAATTACCCAATGATTGGGTGTTTCTAGAAGGGTCAGGCATGTCAGGTTATGTAAGAAGCTCACACGTGGACCAATAGGACAACATCACGAGGATCAGTCTACATCCATCAATCAATCCAAGGGCTGACATCACAACTTGGGCACCAAGGATGATCAAACGGCTATGAGAGGACTCAAACAAACATAAGAGTGGCGTGGATCAATGACCTGGCAGACTAGAAGGATCCAAGGACCTCACAGCTTCGTGTATAAATACCCCCCTCTTGTATCAGTCATGTGTGTAATTTGTAATATTGTCTTAGTTTTCTGTTTATTGCTTATTGTAATTTCTTTATTTTTCCAAGCATTGTACTAAGTTTTTTAAATTTTAATATAATTCCAATTTACATTTTAGCTTTTTGTCTTTTAATTCTCATCTTATTCTTATTATTATTATTGCTTGTTAGATTTAAAATTAGTTTTAGTCAATCACTTTTCAAGTCAGTTATTGTTTATCAATATATATATATATATATATATATATATATATATATATATATATATATATATATATATATATATATATATATATATATATATATATACAAACAAATTAGTTTATTTAGTAATATTGAATCTGATTTTATTACAATTGATATCTGTTTTTATAAACCTATATAAGTTTTTAGTAACTGTTTCATCAAAACTTTTAAATTACACAAGAGTCAAAGTAGGTCAACTGTATTGCTTGTTTCATAAGCTCAGCTTATTTTGGAGTTAAGGCAGCCAATAAGGAGTCTAATTGGCCTGTCAAAAGACAGGCAAGCATAGTGAAACCCCCTCTGTTTGGCTGAGGGGGTATTGGTTTGTAAGTTCTCATTTTCTATTTTTCAAAGCTTTTCATTGTAGTCTTAATTTTAGAACTGTGTAGTGTAGCTTATTTCTGTTTCATTTTATATTTACATTATAGTATAACTTAGTATTGGTCTGTTTCTACATCTGTGTTTAGTTCATTATCTGAGTTTGGATCCAATTGGTTCTACTGTTTCATTAACTGTTATATCTTAGATTTGTGTTGTGAAGTTTGATTTTGTGGTATTTGTGTTGATTTGGTGTGTTTGGATCAGTATTAACACCTAGGTTGGGATTGGATAAAACTTGTTGGATCTGTGGTGGTATTTGAGTTAGAACAGTCCAATAAGGGGTGTTTGGATAATAGTTGTTTGCTGAGATAATTGTTGTTACAGAAGGTTTTAGTGGTTAGGTTTATTCACTTAGGTTGCATCTAGGTTTAGTCAAGCATAAAAACTGGTGGTTACTTGATAAAAAGTCAAATCCACTTCTCATATTTCATAACAGTTAATGGGGTAAGATTTAGGTTGCAAGATCATTCAAGTATTTGCATAAGTGTAAGCTCTAGCTTATTTCAATCTTATATTAGTATAATATATCATTTTCAGTTTTATTTTAGAAATCAAAATTCATTTTAGTCAAAGCTTTTGTCAAAATCAAAAAGTCAAACATATTTGAACTCAGTTTTTTGGACAGAATTTTGGAAGCTTTTTTAGGATTCAATTTTGATTGGAGAAACATTTGGTTTGTGGATTTTAAAAGTTTAGCAGTTAGAGAAACTATTTCAAAAAAAAGAATTTGTGAATTGGATCTTGATTGTTTATCTAAAAAGCATTTAGAAGTGGCCTATTTGAACCTGACCATCCCCTGCTCCTCAGCTTTTGAGCAAGGTTCTTATGCTCTTGTAGGTCTGCTAGTTGGTTTGAAATTCTTTCAGTTGGTGAATTTGCAATCTCTGCTGGTTAGTCAGTAGTTTGGACCCACAAGTTTGCTTATTATAGCTTATTGAATCAGCTCATTTGACTCATCAAGTTGAGTGGTTGAACTAGTATCCTGTTTTCATAACTAGGGCTGCTAGTGGTTAATTGTGTAACTTAGCTGAGTTTGTTGGTTCATTTGATCTCTAAATTGCTTATAGTTGCTTTTTCAGTTGAGTTTTCGTAACTGCTTATTCTGCTAGTGCTTTGTGCTTTTCAAATTGTGCTTATTTGATCTTACTTGGCACTTCTTTGTGTTTCTGAGTAACTATTGGCCTGAAATCTGTTCTTATAAGTTCTTTAGGGTCTAAAAGTCATTTGTCAAAAGTTTTGGTCAGATTGGTCAAGTTTTGCTTATTAATAAGCACTCTCAAATAAGCTGTTTTGGTCATTAAGCACTTCCAGTGCTTATTTTTCAAATTTTATATTTATCCTAGTTTCAAAATATTATTTTAGATTTTTCCCGAAATTTTCATATTTTTCTGAGTTAATTTGCTATTTTTCCTATTAATTTTCATTTTTAATCCTTTTTAATTACTTTTTAATTACTGAAAAATACAAAAAAAAAATCAGAAAAACCCCAGAAAAATCCAAAAAAATATTAGAAAATTAATTTGAGTTATCTTAAAATTTTAGAAATTTATTTTGCATATTTTTCATTTATTTTGAATTTATTTTGAATTTTTAATTAGATTTAATAGTTTTTAATTTCCAAAAATTACACAAAAAGCCAAAAAAATTAGTTTTTAGTTTTAAAATTACTTTTTAGTTATTTTATAATTTTCAAAATTTATTTTTCATTTTTCTCACCTTATTTTCATTTTCTTTTAATTCTTAATTAGTAAAATTAGTTTTTAATTCAAAAAAAATAAACAAAAAGTCAAAAAAATATTTTTCTTTTTCTCAGAATTTTCTTTTATCATTTTTAATTTTTGAAAATTATTTCCAAGTCCGTAGGAGTAGCGTAGCTTAAAAGTCGCGTTTTATTTCGTACGTTAACGTTTATTTTCCGTTTTAGCTTACGTTTTCGATTTTACGTTACGTTTCTAGTTGCCTTACTTGAATTACGTGTTTAGTTGATTATTTGTGCTTCATTTACTATTTCATTAGTGTAATCCCATCAAATCACTTTTTACCACTTTCACGACACGTTTCACGAATCGGGAATTCGAAATTCCATTCACACCTTCACACGGACTACGACCTCGGGTTATCCGTATTTCTTTGCGGATCTCTTGAGTATACTATACTATATATAACTTGATTTTCAAACGAATCAGTCCTTAATGTCGAAGGTTGTGCTATCGGTTCCCACTCGCAAGGTTAACTTGCCGTCATAAACATCAATGACTGCACGAGCGGTAGCAAGAAATTGTCTCCCTAAGATGATGGGTACCAATTCATCCTCCTCCATATCTAGGATTACGAAGTCGACCGGGAATTTGAATTTCCCAACTTTGACTAGCACATTCTCGCATATCCCTACGGGGTACTTGACTGATTTATCGGCTAGTTAGATGTTCATACGGGTAGGCTTTAATCCAGAGTATCCTAATTTAAGGAACATAGAGTGAGGCATGAGATTGATACTCGCCCCCAAATCGGCAAGAGCATTCTTTATTGATAGAGATCCTATGGAGCAAGGCAAGGTGAAGCTGCCTGGATCGTCTACCTTTTTTGGTAGCCCTCGATGGGTCACCACTGAGCATTCTTCCCCCAGGGTCACAAGACCCTCAAGTTTCTTTCGGTTAGCGAGTAGTTTTTTAAAGTGTGCGCTATACTTCGGCATGTGATAGCAAGCATCAAGGAGGGGTATGGTGACTACTGAGTCTTTTAGGTATGACAAGAATCTTTTATTATCATTCTCAGTTTTCTGGTTCTTTAATCAGGATGGGAATGGGATTCTCAAAGGTTGGTTAGGTGGGGTTAATGAGGAAGGGGTCGTCAAGGGAGGTTGGTTGGGAGTCTCGCTGCCTACATCCTCCTCCTCCTCGCGAGGCTTGTTTGGATCGGGAGTGATGGGGGACGAGCTTGGGTAAGGGGGGTCCTTGGTTGTTGTTCCAGCTCGAGTGGTTATCGCGAGCATGGGGTCTTTTTTGCTTACTGATGGCATTTCAAGGTTATCGAGGGCTGAGTTAAGCTTGTTGAAAAATTCTCCAATGTAATTCTGCTGCTCGTCAACAAGTTCATTAAGACCTTTCAATTGCAAGCCTTTTTCTTGAGTGAAGTGACCAAGGTCATCTTCAAAAGAGCTCCTGATTTCGAATTCAGGACCTTCCTCTCCTTCTTTTCCTTTTACCAGATTTCCCTAGAGGGTGTAATCGTCATTTTGGTAAAAAGGCAAAAGGGAGGGATCAGCATAGATGTCACCTCCTGACAAGCATGCATGTTTAGTCGTGGCTGCTCCTCCGCATTCTTCTACCTCATGCGGGCCCCCACAGTAGTTGCAGATTAAGTAAGGATTCGAAAGTTGTTTAGGTAACTGCGACCCAACTAGGTACTCCATTCTTTCGTGAATTTTTCTCAACCGATCTGAAGTGATTTCAGAAATGCTGACAGTCGACTCAGGTTCATCCCAAGTGTCATCCTGATCTTGAGCATATTCTTCAATCCTATCCCATCCTTCTTCGGCACTAAGATTGGCTAATCTCCCTTTTCTAGATTGGTTGATTCCGTTCCGATCATTAGAGGAGACATTGTCGTAGAAGATTTGGACCAAAAGCCAAAGCTCGATGCCATGATGGGGAACTTGTCTTATTAAATCTTTGAATCTAATCCACGATTTATGGAAGGGTTCGTCCTTCCCTTTTCGGAAACGGAGGATCCTATCTCTAAACGCTGAGGTTTTTCCAGGTGGAAAGAACTTCTCATAGAACTTGGATATGAGTTGCTCCCATGTGAAAATAGATTCAGAAGGAAGTTTATCATACCACTCTTGGGCTTTTTCATATAGGGTGAAAGGAAAGAATCGTAATTGGGACGTGTCTCTAGTAGCCCCATACGTATGGAGGGTGTCTACTATTTTCAAGAAGTCTTTAATTTGTTGAATTGGATCTTCCTCATCTAATCCACAAAACTTACACACACTTTGGACAAGCCAAACATCGTTCGCATGCAAGACCTCATTGGTGTGTTCGTTTGGGTAGACAATGGCATTTGAGAAGCCGTGAGGGGTTGGGGAGGAGTAGTCCTTAAGGCGCTTAGGAGTAGGAGTTGCGGGGGTACTCATCTCGTTGTTGGGTTGGGAGCTAGGGGTTGTAACGTGATTTTTTGAATTTTCTTCAGAAAGGGGAGCATCAAAATCGATGGCAACGCTAGATGGTTCAGGAGTTGAGTGAGATTGTCTTAATCTACGCATTTCTCTTTCGGGTTCTGCATTAGGCAAGACAAGGTTTCTAATGGAACTACGACTCCTAGTGATCCTAAGGTTAGAGGATTCGTCGGTTGCCATGATGGCAGGTGGTGAAGAGTTACGAACAAAAACACAAAGAAATAAGATAGACTAAAGAAAACCTAAAAATAAAAATAAAATCTTACTAGAAAGGAATCTAGCAAGTAGACCTAATAAAAAGAAATTCTAACCTAGACAATAACTATTCCCCGGGCTGCGGCGCCAAAAACTTGATGCGTAGGGATTGCACCAGGCTTTACCTCTCAAGGGATCTTGAGAAGCTTACAACCCCCACCAGGCAGTGTACCTGATCGTTGTAGTATAGTATAGTGACAAGTACCGGGGGATTGATCGTTCAGCTAGGAATAGTGTCGCTAGGATTAGAAAATCTAAATACTAGTTCTAGAGATGAAGGATGATTATTTTTGTATTTTTATAATTTTTTAGAAAGCAAGTAAAAATCTCGGGTTTTGAAGGATATGGGCGGAATTAGTTGCTAGTCAACTAACCCAATACTAAGATGCAATCAAAATAAAATACTAGAAATGAAAATAAACTATATTAAACTAAGGTTGTGAGCAATAAGTGGAGAAATGTGTTTACTTAGATTTCACTACTCCCTAGATATCTTTTACACGTTAATTACTTGTTATAGTTGCGTGGATGACGGATTGTATTCCTTAATACCATTCATGGGGTGGCGTACTTAACTCCCCAATCCTATGAGTGCCTACTTCACTCCTATGTCGAGCCGGCTAAGAAGCTCCTAACATGGGATCATTAGAATTTACTCATGCATTAAATACAACCAATAAAACCTAGTACACATCGGTTCATGTTTCCTAAGACGTTCAAGCATGTTACCAATTGGAGATCTGCCAGTTTTTTTAAGCATAACATTGAAATCATTCATCCAATACAACCATAAACAAGTAATCAACACATAATCAACATCTAGGTTTCATTAGATCTAAGCAAACACAAGATAAATCTAGCCTAGCATGGTGGAATCAAGACAAGCACAAAATATAGACAACCAACACATAGACATATTGATTGAATTAAAAGAACACTTATCTCAATAGCACATGTAAGCATTCAAGGGCTGAAAACCCTTGAAAAAGTTGTAAAATTCGTATATGGTTCGGCTTTAGGGTTTCTCCAAACTTGTTCCTTCCTAATGAATGAAAATTAGAAAACTATATATAGAAAATTGAGGCTGACGGCGTCAAGAACAATCTTGTGACGCCGTCATCTCGCCGCCAAAAGAATCCTCGGACTGCCTTGATCTACATCTGACGCCGTCACGTATTACACTTTTCCAAGCCGTCACGTATTTAACTCTTGACGCTCTTCCTTGTGACGCCTTCATTTCTGTACTGGGCCGTCATGAAATTTACTCTTGACGCCGTCAACTTGTTACTCTTGACGCCGTCACACACTGTTCCCAGCTTGGAAAATTAAGTCTTTGGCGTTTTCTTCACTTTTATGCTCCAAAAACGTCCGAATTGCTTCCTTTTCCATATTTCACTCCCAAAGTACCTAAAATCACAAAAGGAACGATTTAGGGCAATATTTGATCAAATAAATTCGATTCCGGGCTTAAATGACCCCCTAAAAGTGGTTCATTTTTCGCCTCATCAGTAACACCACTCCTCGTTATGATCGCTTTTGCATCGCCCCTCGGGTTAGCGATCGTGTTGCTTGGCAACGTTCCAGAGCCCGCGGGTCGATCATTTAAACGCTTGTTAATATCGTTGATTTGAGTTGCAAACAATCTCGTTGTTTCATCTTGTTTAGCAATTAAAGCTTGTTGACTCTGAATCAATTGTTTAATCAACTCTTCCGTGGGCGTCGGATTTAGAATAATAGCTTGATTTTGATTATTGAAATTTTGCCCACGGTTTTGAAAATTGCCATTATTCTGATTTCCATGATTAAAATTTCCATGATTATTATTCTGAAAATTTCCATTGTTTTGAAAATTGTTCCCTTGAGGCGGGCCTTGGTGGTAATTTCCCCGGTTTTGATTTTGTTGAAAATTCTGATTTTGTCCTTCAAAACCATTATTTTCGCGGTTGTGATTTTGATTGTTATTGAATTGATGATTACGGTTTTGCACATTGTTATTCGGATTCACTTGATTAGGTTGATTAAACCCGGGTGGTCCAAGGTAATGGCTCGAACGGTAATTGAGAAGACTACGATCTCCTTGAAGAGGTGGGTAACCGTTGCCACCCATATTCGCAGCATACACGTTCTTTTGAGCATAAGAGCCGGTCGTTGGAAACTCATAATACGGATGTGGACCACCACAAGTAATGCAACCTTGATTAACGACATTGACTTGTTGACTTGATTTTTCCATAGACATTGCATCAACTTTCTTTGTTAAAGCCACAATCATATTTACCAATTCATCATTATTTTTACCATTATTAGACACTTGTGGTTTATTTCTTGACATTCTAACACGAGCCTTATTTTCAATTATCGTGAAAGCATCATTCGTGTTCCTAGCCAACAAGTTACCACCCGCAACAGAGTTAAGTGAATCTTGGTCAGCATGACATAACCCATTATAAAAAGTATCAATCCGTTGAAGGTCGGTGAACCCATGGTTCGGACATTTTTCCTTCAAATCTTTGAACCGGTCCCAAGCTTCACTAAACGACTCATCAAAAGCTTGTTGGAACCGAAAGATTTGAGAACGTAGGTTAGAAGTTTTAGAGGGAGGATACAAATAATTCACAAACTTGGAAGCGAGATCATTCCAAGTGTGAATCGAATTGGGCGGTTCCTTTTTCAGCCAAGTCCGGGCTGCTCCTTTTAAGGACAAAGGAAATAACTTCAATTTCACAACATCGTGAGGAACTTGGTTCATTCTAATGGTCTCAGCGATGTCGGTGAAATTTCTGATGTGAGCATAGGGGTCTTCGTGATCGAACCCGTGAAAGGATATACCCGTGATCAAATTGAGTAATCTGTGATTGATCTCAAAGTTGGCATTGATGTCCGGAATCACAATAGCTCTCCTCACACCATTGAATGGTGATTGGAGTTGTTCTTCCATTGGACGTGGATCAAATGCTGGTTGTTGTCCCATCGGCAGGATAACATTGTGCTGCGGACCACCCATCGGCGGGGGTCCGTTGTATTCATTTTGGTTCATCTCCTCGTCGTCAAGGAAATGAACCCGACTCGTATGTCGTAAAACCCGCTCGGGGTTAGAGAACGGAGACGTAAGACTCTCAAAAGAAGAACGGGTGTGCATACACCACAAGCAAAAAGAAAATGAAAAAGAAAAAAGAAAAGAAAATCTTTTTGTTTTTTATATTTTTCACAAAAACTTTTTATTTCTTTTGTTTTTCTTTTCTTAAAACGTAACGTTAATTAAAAACCGTTTCTTTCAAAAACCACTCGCGACGAGACGGGAGAGAAGAATGGATCTCTCTTCAGCTAGCAATTTAATGTCTTAGCTTCCGTATTTCCCGCTTAATCGGTTGTAGTAATTGAAATAATCCGATAAACAACTAATTTTACGTTTTCGTTATATTGTGAGACTTTTTTGGTTTACAACGCCCTTCCTTTCGGTCGAGTCGAGGCTGTAGCTTTTATTATTTTTTTGGTATTTTGTAAATACTTTAGGAAAAGTGTTTTGAATTTTTCAATTTTTATAGAGATATATATACAAAGTAGAGGAAGGCTTAACAAAACACGATTTTTCAAAACGATATTCAAAAATTCACTTCGACCTTCCCCGGCAGCGGCGCCAAAAATTTGATTCGTGTGAAAACCAATCTTATTATAGTATAGAAGTAATATATCGAAATGATCCGCGAAAAATACGGATCACCCGAGTCGTATCCAAGTGAAGGCGAATGGAATCAAGAATATTTATTCGTGAAACCGTGAATTGAGAAGTGTAAAAGTGAAAATAGCAATCGATATATTCAAGTAATCACAAACAATGATGAATTATGCAAAGAGTACAAGCTAATTATGCACCAAAGTTAAAAACGCGAAAACAGAAATGCAACCGCAAAATTTAAAACGTAACGTTTATTAAAAAAATGATCCTACAAACTTGAAACAATTTTCTAAAAATCTTAAACTAATAAAATGAATTTTCAGTAAAAGAAAATTATTTTTTTGACTTTTCTTTTATTTTCTATGAATTAAAATTGATTTTTTGAATTTAAAATGAATTAAAAATAAGGAAAAATAGAAAATTAAAGTGAAAAAATGAAAATTTAATTCTAAAAAAAATTCTAAATATTATAAAAGAATTTCTAAAATTATTTTTGTATTTTTCACAACTTTTTATGAATTTTTATTGATTTTTGGTGATTAAAATCTATTTAAAATTGCATAAAATCAAAAAGAAATTAAAAAAATAGTAAAAAGGTTTAGAAAAATCTGGAAAAATTCTAGAAAATCAAAAATAATAAAAGTAACTCAAAGAAAAATTTTGAAGTAAAGAAGAACTGTTTAAGTGCTTATTTTGGAGAAACTGCTTATCACAAGTGCTTATTTATAAGCACTTGTGATCCAAATTTATTAAAACTTGAAACTCTGTTCAGAAATGATGCAATATGCTCAGTTAAGCAAGATTTGATCATATGCAAACACAAATATCCTCAAATGCAACAATTATGAATCAATAAGCTCAAGCAATAAGCTCACTTATTAAACAGACTAAGAACAGACAGTCACAGAAGCAATATGATCAATCATAACACTTAAGCTACTCAAAATAAACTCAGAAGCATCCACTAAACACAGATATAGGCACAAATGAACAACAGCAGGCCTAATATGATCAATCAGATATCCTGTCTCAACCTTGCTGATACACAGATGCTATAAGCACTTCCAAAAAGTTCCAAAGTGCAAACTTATGGGGGCAAAATCACTATAGAACAGCTGAGAAGCAGTTACAGCCAATATAACACAATTCTAATCAAACTACCTTCCCAAAATGACACCAAGTATTTTGACCAATACTGATTCTCAGGGGAATTTAGGTTCAAATCAGACAACTGATGATCAAATTTCCAAATAGCAGATAAGTTCCAAATTTGAATTTTCTTTTTTATTATAGTTCCCTAACTGCCAAACTTTTAAAAAACAGTAATCCGAAAATATTTCAAATAAGTTTTGAATCTACCAAGTGATCTCAAAGTTGTGACTAAAACTGAGTTCCAATACTATTTGACTTTTTGAAATTACCACCTAAGTTTGACTAATTTGAGATAAGCTATGATCAAAATGACTACTGAAATAGAAATAAGCTAATATTGATCTCAAATATACTATCTAGACTACTTATGCAACTATAGTGATGATTATGCTATCTAAATTCTATTTATATCTGACAGTTAATGAGTTATTAAGCTAAATTGACTTTTAATGAAGTAGATACTGATTTTAGGCTATATAACTCTAATATATTCCTAATTTGACTTATGTGAGCAGTCTATTCACTAAACCAACAATTATTAAGCACAGCAAACTAGATATCAAAACACTCCTTAATGTGACAGTCATGCAGCTTCAGTAAAACAGTTCTTCCAAACTCACACTAATGAATTTTTATCAATCACTATTCACTACTCAGACTTACTTAAACATCAAACTCCACAAATATAGCAGATATGAAACAATTCAGATCCACAATATGACAGATATTCTACAACTACTAGTAACTCAGATCTACTAAACTACAAAGTACCTACAGATATAACCTAGATTAATCAAACAATACTACAACTAAATCAAACAAGTTCAACTACAGAACTAATACTATTATTACACAATAATTTCAAACAATGAAACAGTGATGAACATTAAACATGTGAGCTAAAACTTACAATCACTTTCAGTCCAGCATGAACAGGACTGATTCACTAAGCTTTCCTATCTTTATGATAGGCAGGGATCTTCCAATTCTATCCCAACTTATCTGATATACACCTCAGCAACTCAGGATCAAATCACCATTAACTATAGTTGACTGACCTTGATTTTTAGCAATTCTTTTAATGAAAATAAATGTAAATGATGCTGTCAAACTAAAACTAAGTGTGAAAAAACTTATTTGAACTAATTTGAAATCTTACTTAACAGATTGAAAACATTTTTTTTTATATTTTTTTCTGATTTTTATTATTTATTTTTCTTTTGAAAATGACTAAGATTTGAATAAGGATAATGGAAAATAATCTGAGAACAATTGATTATAAGCTAGCTAAAAGTTGAATTGAAACTGAATAAGCAATTAGAATTTATGAATAAGCTGAAAATTATAAAAGTGAACTAAAATACTTTTTATTTAAAAACTCAATAGAAGATTACAGATACTAAACTAGTTACAATGGAATTTTGACAGCATAACTCTAAGCTAAAAATTACATTCCAATGAGCTAAAATGAGGACCTATTTATAACTGAGGAGTGAGGGATGAGGGTCTCATGCCATGCTGGCGATCCTGGTGAACTTTGTGCTTCTTCTCATCATCTCATCACCCTTAGATTACTTTGTGTTTCTTTGATCAAATATAAACCCTTGGATCAGAAAATTAGACGTGGCTTGCCCAATCCAAACCTGACACCTGTCCCATTCGTGTGCATAATCTCTATCCTTGTCAGAGCATCTAGAAGTGGTATCTAAAGATGAGTATGTGACGCGTCTTGTCCAATGGTTGCTTGCCAAGTGTCTTCATACCTTCATTCACACTCTATTAAATGTGCTATGTCACGTGGTTGACTTTCTAGAAGTTCCAATCATTGGCTCATGATGGTTAATTTGATGGGTGTGAGCCGATTGAGCCTTGTGTGATATTAGGGTTCATAAGGGTGTTGGGGTTCTGGGAAAAATGGATTTGGGGAAAAATGTACTGGCGTGTTTGGTTTTTTTTAATAACTTTGACCCTGGATAAATGGCTTTGACCGTGGGTAGTTTGGGCCTAGGTTGAAATAAATGGGAACGGTTTTGGGCTTTTGGATTTTGGGTATTGGATCTTTGTATATTTAAAAATTGGACTAGGCTTCTACTTGTGATTTTCAGAATTTGATATATCAAAATCCAAGGATCAATTATGTAATTTGCCCATACTTCAAGGACTGAAAATGTCACTTCCTCAAAATAATTTCTAAGGACTAATTCTGCAAATCTTGAATATCTGAAGGACTGATGTTGACTTTTGGATCCCGGCTTTGACTATTTGACCATCTTCCACTCTCGTGCCCGTTTTTCCGGTATTTGCATGATTTTTCGTCTTTTTGTGATGAATCCGTACCTGCATGTTCACAACATAAAAACACATGTTTCTTTGGCATTTGTTAGCTCCTTTAGTTAATTTGGGTCGGTATTTGGCCATGAAATGGTATGTGAATTAACACATACCATACGCCATGGCCGTTAGAGAATTCAAGAAATTTTTCAAGAGACGAGGAAGATTCACAAGACAATCACGAGACGAACGAAAGTCATTTCAAAGAAACAAAAATGAGAATTATGGGAAAAGAAAGTGCTTTAGATGTGGAAGTACAAATCATCTCATTGGCGAATGTCCAAAGCCAACGAGTTACGATTATCAAAGCGCCTTTGTTAGTGGAGCATGGAGTGATAGTGACAAAGACGAAATTGAAAAAGCAAACGATGAAAAATGTCTTGTAGCTTAAGCGACCGATGAAATATGCTTAGAAATAAATTTGGAGCCCGAAGAATGGATCAAGGATAGTGGATGCTCAAAGCACATGAAGGGGAACCGCAAGCTATTCTCTTCATACAAGGCATATAATAGAGGTAATGTTATTTTTGGTAGTGACTTGCGTGGAAAAATCATTGTCAAAGGTACGATTTCTCAGGACTCCCTAACTATTGAAAATGTTGAGCATGTGAATAATTTAACTTATAACTTGCTTAGTGTAGGACAAATATGTGATAATAAGTGTAGGGTTACATTTACCGAAAAAGAATAGTTAAGGATGGAAAAGTCTTAGGTAGAGGAATTAGGAAAGGAGGTATATACGTTATGAAGCTAGGAAATAAACCGGAAGATAAGATATGCCTAGCAACCTTAGACGAAAACTCCACATTGTGGCATAGGAGATTAGGTCACGCAAACATGCAACAAATACAATCTTTAGCTTTTAAGGAATTAGTTAGAAATTTGCCTAACCTAAGATATGATAAACATTTTTGTGATGCTTGTAAAATTGAAAAACAAGCACATGCTAGTCACAAAGCTAAGAATATAGTCTCCACTACTAGGTGCCTAGAATTATTACACATAGATCTCTTCGGTGCATCCGCTGTGCGAAGCTATGGAGGAAATCGCTATACCTTAGTAATAGTAGACGACTATTCACGATACACGTGGACTAGTTTTCTAAGCGATAAAACCCAAGCCTTTGAAAAATTTGAGATATTTAGTAAAATGATCCAAAATAAATTAGGATGTTCCATAGTATCTATTAGGACGGACCATGTAATGGAATTTGATAATGAAGTACAGTTCGGAAAATATTGTGATTTAAATGGAATATCTCACAACTTCTCCGCTCCTCGCACTCCACAATCAAATGGTGTAGTAGAAAGAAAAAATAGGTTACTTCAAGAAATAAGTAGAAAAATGCTAAATGAACAATCCATCCCACAGAAATTTTAGTGTCACGCCATAGATACATCAATGTACATAATTAATAGTGTCAATTAGGAGAATTTTAGGAAAAACTCAATATGAGTTGTTAAGAGGTAGAAAACCTAATTTAAATTACTTTAGGGTATTCGGAAGTAAATGCTATGTTCTTAATGCTAGGGATTATCTTACTAAGTTCGACTCAAAATCATACGAAGGAATTTTTCTAGATTATTCACAAAATAGTAAAGCTTATATAATACTTAATAAACACACTATGAAAGTAGAAGAATCATTAAATGTAACATTTGATGAAACACCACCAACTCCTAAAACATTGCCCCTAGAAGATAATGACCGAGTTAAAGAAGAAGCCATTGAGGTTAGTAAAACAAAACCCTTAGAAGATGATAATGATGATATAACACTAGAGGATAACGAAGTAGTAAATATTAAGGAATCCAAATCACACCCATTAGATAACATAATAGAAAACCTAAATCAAAGAACTCTTAGATCACAAGCCCAAGATAAAAACAAATTTTTTTGTTTCCTCTCTACAATAGAACCTAAAAATATAAATTAAGCCTTAAAAGATGAAAGTTGGATTATGGCCATGCAAGAAGAACTAAATCAACTTAAGACAAATGATGTTTAGGAATTAGTCCCAAATCTAATGAATATGACCATCATAGGAACTAAATGAGTATATAGAAATAAGTTAGATGAAAATGAAATTGTAACTAAGAACAAAGCTAGGTTAGTTGCCCAAGGTTATAATCAACAAGAAGGAATTAATTTTGACGAAATTTATGCCCCCGTAGCTAGATTAGAATCTATAAGAATACTTCTTGCATATGCATGCGCCCTAGACTTTAAGTTATTTCAAATGGATGTGAAAAGTGAATTCCTTAATGGTTTTATCAATGAGGAGATATATGTCGCACAACCTCCAGGATTCATTGACTTTGCAAAACCTGATTATGTTTATAAACTCAAGAAGGCTTTATATGGACTCAACAAGTTCCTAAGGCTTGGTATGATCGATTAAAAGCTTTTCTTGTTGAACATGATTATTCTACAGGAATGAAAGATAACACTCTTTTCACTAAAAGAAAAAGCCCAAATTTTATCATTGTTCAAATATATGTCGATCACATTATATTTGGATCGACTTGTCAAGAAATGTGTGATAAATTATTGAATTTGCCAACATTTTACCCACGGCACTATATGACTGCACGGATAGGTACCTCATGCTCTAAGAATAACTAATTTAATACATGAGTTTTTTTTTTTTTTTTTTTTTTTTTTTTTTTTTTTTTTAATTATTATTATTATTATTATTATTTTGAACAATAATACATGAGTTCAATTGAATAACACCAGCGACAATTTTATTTTTATTTTTATCCTTTTATTTTATTTTTTTATTTTTTGAACTTAACTCCAACAATAAATGGTCCTATATTTACTCTCAACCAATAACTACATTTGCCAACATAAATAACTTTTTGTTCTTATGTTTTAAACTCAATTTACAAATATTTATGATTAAAGTTTTCATAGAAATAACTCTTAAAAATCTTATAAATGTACTATTTGTGATTATCATCAATTGACAACTAAAATATATTTTAAAGATAAACTCACTCGTTCACTCTGTTATATGATTCCTTTGTTGATGAATACCACTATGGACCTTTAGGGGCTCGAAAATGTAGAAGCAAGAGTGAGGTTTATCCCCTAATGAGAAATGTTCGATATTTGCATACTGCTCAATTGAATGTTACTGTGGGCTCGAATCACTAACTACTAACTAGCCGTTAAATATATATATATATATATATATATATATATATATATATATATATATATATATATATATATATATATATATATATATATATAATAAATAAATTAAAAATACTCACCTTGGTACCACTAGACTTAAAGCTCGTTTGTTTAAATTTATTAGTGTAGTTATTATTGTGAAATAGATAGATAACGTCAAAACATAAGAAAAATGTATTACGAGCAATTGCTATTTAGTTAACTCTTGTACGGTAAGTACGATATTGTTTTTTAGGTTTCGCTACTCAGTTGACACGGATTAATTTATTTATAAAAGGAATGTAAATTTATTAAGTGAAAATTAAGTTCAAATATAATAATTTACAAGTTTATTTATTACTTACTTCGTCTCAAAATATAAGTCCAGTTTGACTTTTTAAACCAAACTTTGATCTTAAATATTTTTGTTTGTATTATATAACACTGGATGCAAAATATATAAATAGATAGTGTTTTAAATGAATTTTCATTTGGTATAATTTTTATGAAGTGACATATAATACAAACAATAATATTTAAGGTCAAAGTTTGATTTAAAAAGTCAAACTGTACTTATATTTACAATAATATTTAAGGTCAAAGTTTGATTTAAAAAGTCAAACTGTACTTATATTTTTGGATGGATATCTAAGGGTCAGTTTGGTTCAAAGTGGGGAAAGAAAAAAGGAAAGAGAAAGAAAATGCAAAAGAATGAGTGAGGCGAGTAATCAATACCTTACCTCCCACAAGAAACATCATATATTAAGTGATGTGAGCCCTTTTAAATATTTTACCCATTCCCCACCCTCCTTAACCCTCACACCAAACACCCCTTAGTTTTTTATTTCTTACCGTCATCTACTTTTTTTGGATGGTTGACTTTCATTAATCTTACCATACCGTCATCTTGTAGTTGGGCAGCTTGAGATTTTATTGTGAGTGCAATTTTAAAGTCAATCATCATGCGTGTAAGTTGTACGGTATATATGATCAACTTTGTATAAGTTACTCGGTGTTGAGATATCTCTGTCAAATGTAGATTAATTTAATTAGAATATCTAAAATATAATAACCTGATTTTGTATATGAGCCATCACATAAATTTAATTATTATTATTATTATTATTATTATTATTATTATTATTATTATTATTATTTAAACGACAATTCATAACATTTATACCACAAATATATCTCAATATTCTAAGCAGGAATTGAACTCACAATCATTTGTTTGGAGAGTTTGTCATACAATATGAGGTACCATTGAGACACAAGTCTTTTGTACAAATTTAAACTAGGGAAAACTGCAAAAATGGTCGCTAATGTATCCCGAAAGTGCAAAAAAGACACCGAGTCATAAAGGCATGCAAAAATGCTACTAACGTTACGTGAAAGTGCAAAAAGCCATCGAGAGCCAAATCCCGTTAGTTTCCTCGTTAAGTGCCATGTCACTGAGGGTATTATAGTCATTTTGTTGCTTTAAGGATTAAAATGTCCACGTCATATCACTATTGCTTTAGGGACTAAATTTGCAAAGTAATTTTTATCTTTTATTTCACAGCCACTACCACCACCACCACTCTACCACCACACAACCAGCACCATCACCCTCTACTGCCACTACCACCACCACACAACCACCACCCTCTACAAACACATGGGAAATATCTATCAGATGCCCTGTTTTTGCTTTTCTTTCTTATTTCTTTCTTTTTTCTTGAAAATGGTTTCTAAGGGTGATTGTCCTCCCCTATTCGAAATCAAAGTCTGTCTTTTGAATTTATTATTTAATTAAACTTCATTCTTTGTGGCTAATGATTTTGACTAAATAATAAAGTCAAAAGACAGACTTTGATTTGGAATAGGGGAGGGAAACCATTTGCAAGAAAAAGAAAGAAATAAGAAAGAAAAGCAAAAAAATGGCATCTGATAGATATTTCCCATGTGTTTGTAGAGGGTGGTGGTTGTGTGGTGATGGTGGTGGCGGTAGAGGGTGGTGGTGTTGGTTGTGTGGTGGTAGAGAGTGGTGGTAGTGGTGGTGGCTGTGAAATAAAAAATAAATATTACTTTGCAAATTTAGTCCCTAAAGCAATAGTGATATGACACGTGAACATTTTAATCATTAAAGCAACAAAATGACTATAATACCCTCAGTGACATGACACTTAACGAGAAAACTAACGGGATTTGGCTCTCGGTGACTTTTTTGCATTTTCGCGTAACGTTAGTAGTATTTTTACATGTCTTTATGACTCGGTGTCTTTTTTGCACTTTCGCGATACGTTAATAACCAATTTTGTAGTTTTCCCTTTAAACTAATAAACCTTCTCTCTAAAGAAGTTGTTGCATTTATTTCTCATAATATTTATTACACAGAGAGAGACGAATAACTTGTTAAGGTTTAATTTTAGGTTGTCCTACGTAATATACATTTGTTGTAGTATTGATGTCAATGACTATTTACTTCTATAAAGCTGGATGAACTCATGCTTATTTTCACACAACACATTCCTCCCCCTTGAAGCTTACTACCACCTTTAGCTTCTTTCATACACTTAAATTAACCACATTGATGGCAAGTCCAAATTTAGAAAATACTTTGAACAGGCAGTCGAACTTGAACACTAACAAATCTCACGCTTCCAAATCCAATTGCGTGATGTTTCTTGGTTACGGGATTTGTAGTTACTATCCACGTTGCAAGTTCAATCACCCTGCAGCTCCACGAAAGATGGTATACTCTTAATAATGATCGAGTTATGATATACGTGAATTTCTTGATTGTTTGATAATGTTGAAAATTGATGTATATGTATTTGTGTTTTTCAGGAGATCGTTGATGAGAAAGCTCAGAAAAGTGGTCGTTCGAATACTCCATGCAAGGTATATATAATTGATATGATATTACTTTTGAATAGATTTTTGTGATGTTTATGATTTGTGATTTCAATTAATTTGTGAATTATGGGTAAATAATTTCAAGATTGATAGAGTAATACAATTAAGCGATCAAAATTGGTAATCTTCAATGGTTCAAAGTTTCGATCAAATCAAAATTTCTTTGTAAATTGTTTTAAGCTAACATAACTTTCATGTTAGTTCAATTTAACCATATACGCAAAAGGTTATAAATATGAAAATAGGCACACGAGTTATATAATTGATATCTGTATATTCAAGAAGACCTTATAATTTCCATTAAGTTACAAAATATCAAACTAACACCTTCACTTATGTACTAGTGACAGTATAAAAAAAATAAACCAACACTTTTATTTTTGACATTTATTATTTTAATAATTTTTTATATATTATTAAAAATATTCAATAAACATGTATTATTAATATTAAAAAGAATACTTAGCAACATTTAAATTAAAAAAAAATCACTATAATTCTATTACAGTGAGCTTAATATTGGAGTACTTTTATTTCAAAAGAAGTAATGAGTTATTTTAATTTCAAAATCAATTATAATCATATTGGAATTTATTAGAAACAATTAGGTTTTGCGATATATAAGATTTATGGGTTTTTTTATATTGTTATTTAAAATAAACAAGTCTGTAATTTTATAATTTTTGTAGTTTTCGCAATATTGGAACAACTTCAAGAATACATTTAGTAATTAATGATAATGTGCTGATAAATTAAATTATAAACGCAACAGTTTGTAGTGTTTACGTGCCATTAAATAAACTTAAATATACATTGTTTCATCCGAACACTACAAAGCTTTTATGACTTACTTTTTACTTGATCAACTATATTTTCATATTGAATCAAAATGTATAACAAATAATTATTTCACATAAAAATGTATGATTGTTTACAATGTTGTAAGAAATATAATATTTCAAATTAATTTTTTAAAATTGTTTCTACTGATTTGTGCTTCCTCCGGTCCAAAATAATTGTCTCGTGACATAAAATACACTGTTAAGAAAAACATAATTATATTTGGGTTTTTCAATACTTTTTGCATAATGACAACTTTATGTTTAACTAGTGTTTTATTTATTTATTTATTTTAATTCATAAAACATGATAACTCTTCTTTATCTACTATAAATAGTAAATAAAAAATTTGGTACAACCAAAATGATAAAGTAGACAAATAATTTAAAATGCATAAGTATAGTTTGCATTTAAAGTTGTTGAAAATTAGTAAGTGGCCGGTTGAGGTTGAGGTTTTTGAGCACGGATGTTTTCTGGGTTTCAGGGTTTGTTGCGATCCATATATATACGATCAAACACCCCTATCTTTATTTATTTATTTGTGTGATGTTAGACGCTCTTAATATATTTTTTTAAATGGACATTTAAAGAAATGATAAAAGTGTAAACCTTTCCTTAGATTAAGGGATTAATTAACTAGTTTTACAAACCCTCACTCCTCCGTCTCATTTTAATAGGCACAAACATTTTTTTTTTTTTTTTTTTTTTTTTTTGGTAAAAGGTTAAAAGACCCGGTAAATGCACAAACAATTTTTTTTCAATTTATGATACATGGGTAATGTGGCAATTGATTATTAGCATGACAAGTATACCCTTAGGTGAAATAAAGATAGCAAATTTTTTTTCTTAAAAAATGAATTGGATGACTAAAATTGGAAAATTAATAGATTCGGACATCTTATTTAAGAAAATGGATAATATTTTGAGGCAAACTAAAATAGTAACGTCGAGAGACTGGTTGAGTATAAGCATCTATATTATGTTTTATGATAGATTTTCTATAGATAATAAGATTATCATACTGAGTTAATTTATAATTATGCCGAAATGGATATCATTATGATGGTTACAAAAATGATACTTGATGCAGTATTATTTAGCTGGAACGTGCAAGTATCGATCATTTTGTAAGTATGATCATTCTGGACCCACAGATCCCAAACCGCAATACAACTCAATTGGACTACCATTGCGACCGGTAATGTATTTCTTCACATGTTTTATATGCAGCTATCATATGTTTTCCCAACCACAATAATCAAGGCAGAACAATATTCTTAAATAGTAGAATCTGAGAAATGGTTAAATATTGTTGGTGTATTATAAAATATTATTAATTAGAATATTTATTTTACCAGAATGAGCAACCGTGCTTCTACTACCTACGCAACAGTGATTGTAGATATGGATCAGGGTGTAAGTTTAATCACCCTGAACTGCATGACGCTGGATCTTCAAAAGTCACTGATGATGGAGCATATGGTTCAAAATTGCATGTACAGAGTGGAAACCAGGTATGAATGTATGATCATATAGAGGCCATTAGCTGAAATTCATACATATATGATATATGGTTTCAAATTAATAGCCGTTTATATATGTAAATGTAACTGGGCGTTTTTTGATCATAAAAACTTCAATATAATCTTTGTACAACGTGCATACTATTAATATAACAACATAAAGTGCATGTATTCATGCTCATCTTTAACTTATTTATTTTTGGATCTTTGTGATTCATCTGAGTAGAAAACGAATCTATTATAATGTATGATGATAATTATTGATATTTCTTTCCCGTTCAATTTAATAAGATAGTTGTTTTACTAATTATGAAGGTGAACGTAACTCCTAGCTTCTCGCCTAGTCTTTAAATCTGTGTGTATTTCCTATTTGTTGTTAAAAAGTGGAAAAAGGTTGGCTCGAATTCAAAGTTCAAAACATGGTTTGCTACTGTTTTTATGTGTTTTGTTAAATACATAAAGAAGCTAAGATACTAATTTTTTTATGGTTGAACTTCTCAGGGAAATGGTGTAAGCGGGAATAACGAGAAGAATATCATGTTCAAGTTTGGACGTGTAAACTTTGATGGTATAACGCCGAAAACCTAAGAGTAGAATAGTGCTTTCCATGAATAAGTTTTTAGGTTCTGCCGAAGATCTTGACATATAAATAAGTCTCTCTTATGCTACAATCGTGTAGTTTAGTTGTGTCTGAAATTTCGCTCTTTCTGTTTTTCCATAATTCCTAGTGACGCTATGTTGTTAAGTGTTTGTTTCAGTATGGAATGTTGATGTTAAAACAACCTAACGTGTGTGTCTTGATCTAGAATTTTTTTTTTTTTTTTTTTTTTTTTTTTTTTTTTTTTTTTTTTTTTTTTTGTTGTAAAAAATGCTTCTCTTGTTGTTGTCTAGAAGAATACTTTGTGTTTGCTACCCCAATTTGAGACATTAAATGCTTCAATTGGGCAAAATTACACAAATGTTGAAAAGATCGAGTTTACTTAGGTTTGTGATCCACTCAAGATTTTAGATGAGATTCGTGCAAGTAGGCACAAGAAAGAGTAATAATCTTATGTTATATATTATGAGAATCTAAACTCTCGGGCATTCCCTCTCCAAGTATTCTGATAAAACAATGTAACAAAACCTAATACAAGTGAAGGTAAGAAAAGTATATCTTGGTGTAACTTAGGTGCATTGACTAAGTGGTTGAGGGTTCAAGTGCATCTGAGATGAAATTGTAGATTAGGTGGGTGTGCCATCCCCAAAAAAAAAGAAGCAAAGTTTTCTCGAACTAGATGTACCATGCATGATCTAAATCATATTTGAGTCCTCAATATTGTTTATTTTTATTAATATTATCTCATTGATCAACATATGTTTTACAAAAGATTAAAAGTGGAATAGAATCAGAGAAGTCTCTTCGAAATTCTATAAAGAAGTGTATTTCAATTAGATATCTAAATATAAGTAGACGAAATTTCAGTTCAAGCTAATGTGTAATAAAGAACCAACACTGTGCTAAAGTTTTAGTGGACTATCTTTGGTTTGTTTGATCTGATAACCGAATATGCAATGGAGATTTGCTCTTGCCACTGTTTGACCTTATGATCTCGTCTATATAGTGGAGACTCAAAGACTAGATGAAAATTGGATACTAAATAAACTCAAATCATCAATTAAAAGCTGACTAACAAGGTTCAGTCATGCCAACAAAGGGGGCCAAGTAAAAGGTTATCAAAGGAAATCTAGCATGTAAAAAGGTTCAATTCCCAGCTCTGTCTATCTCTTCCCAAATATTTTTATGATGTGTGTGTGCGCGCGCGTGTTGGCACACATAAATCTATATATAGTTCCCATGTTTAGAGAATTGTTGTTTATTCACATTAGTTACTATTAAACTCACCGTTTAAGAAATAAAATTAGTTATTTAGTAACTCTTGGATAAATTCGTCACACACTTATTTGTCATGGATGCCCAACCTTAACCATACATCAACATATGTATCATTGAAAATTGATCTTAAATTGTGTACGTGCACCATACCTGCCTAAATTAAAGGACCGAAACCCTGGGAAGCAGATATAAATATATTAGAGAAAAATCCAAAATACATCCCTGTGGTATGCCAAATGACCGATTTACACCATTTTTCTTTTTTTGGCTCAAAATTCATCCCTCCGTTAGTAACTTTGGAACAAATACATCCCCAGTTAGTAATATCAGTTAATATGGACTAACGATGCAAATGATTTTCCGTTATCTCCTAACAAGAGTTAAAATAGTTGCATCGTTAGTCCTCATTGAGTTAAAATATTTGCATCGTTAGTCCTCTTTGACTATAGAGTTAAAATATTTGCATCGTTAGTCCTCATTGACTATTCTTACATTTTTATCCTTTTTCGTCCGTTTTTCTTACGTTTCATCCGTTTTTAACTCAATGAGGACTAACGATGCAAATATTTTAACTCAATAAGGACTAACGATGCAAATATTTTAACTTAATGAGGACTAACGATGCAAATATTTTAACTCTATAGTCAAATAGGACTAATGATGCAAATATTTTAACACAATGAGGACTAACGATGCAACTATTTTAACTCTTGTTAGGAGATAACGGAAAATCATTTGCATCTTTAGTCCATAGTAACTGATATTACTAACTGGGGGGTGTATTTGTTCCAAAGTTACTAACGGATGGATTAATTTTGAGCCAAAAAAAGAAAAATGATGTAAATCAGTCATTTGGCATACCACAGGGATGTATTTTGGACTTTTCTCAATATATTAACATCAAACCATATGCATATTACAAACAATTAAAAAAAAAGAAACTGGACATGATAATTATTGGTTGTCATGTTTGTAAATCATCATTACTACTTGTCTATGTGATTAGACGAAAAGTGCACTGCTTTTAGGGGGCCATTTAAGCTCAAAGTCGAGATTATTTGATCAAATATTACCCTAAATCGTTCCTTTTGTCATTTTAGGTAATTTTGAGGAGAAATCTGGAAAAGGAAGCATTTTGGACATTTTTGGAGCGAAAAAGTGAAGAAAACGACAAAGTCTCCAATTCAAGCTAAAAAGTGTACCTGACGGAGTCAGGATTTGCTTATGATGTCGTCACCCTTTGACAAAGAGGTGGATAATCAAGTTACACGTAACGCACCAGAGAGTTTTTGGAGGAATTACACGTGACGGCGTCACCAAGGCCGTCAAGAGCAAATTACATGTGATGGCCAAGATCAAGTTTACACATGACGGCATCAGAATTGGATCTAGGCAATATGATGATAGTTATGGCGGCGAGTTAATGGCGTAAGAACTTACTCTTGACGCCGTCAGACCCAATACTCTATATATAGTTTTTGATTTTTCATTCATTGTGGTGCAACTTTGAGAGGAGAAACCCTAGACGGATTTTACATTATTTTTAAGGGTTTCAAATCCTTGTTTCATCCATGCTTAATTGAAGATAAGTTTTCCAATAATCATTCAATATGTTTATGTGTTGTTTGATTCTATTTTATGCTTGTCTTCACTTTAACATGCTAGGCTATGTTTTCTTTGTGTTTGCTTAGATGTAATGAAACTTAGTTATTTATTATTGGTTGGTTGTTTGTTTATAATTGTTGTGGATGAATGATTTCGATGTTAGGCTTAAGAAAACTGGCAGACTTCCAATTGGTAACTTGCTTGAACGTCTTAAGAAACATGATCGGATGTGTACTCGATAAATTGGTTATATTTAATGCATAGGTAACTACTAATGAGGCCATGTTAGGAGCTAGTAGTCGGCTCGACATAGGAAGAGGTAGAAGCTTATAGAGTTAGGGAAGATCGTACACGGCCTTACGAATTGTATTAAGGAATATAACCCGTCATCCATGCAATTGTAACAAACTAATCAACCAGTAAAAGATAGTCAGGGAGTAGTGAAATCTGAGTAAACACATTTTCTCTTATTATTGTTTTCGCCACATTTACTTTAGTGTCATTTTATTTTATTTTGTTTGCATTCGTAGTCATTTGGGTTAGTTGACTAGCAACTAATTCCGCCCATTCTTCCAAAACTCTAGATTTTTACTTGCTTTCCATAAAATACAAAAATACAAAAAGAATCACCCCTCACCTCTATACCTAGTTTAATTGAGTTTTAACCCTAGCGAACACTATTCTTTGAGTTGAACGATCAATCCCCCGGTACTTGCCACTATACTATACTACAACGGTCAGGTACACTGCCTGGTGAGGATTGCAAGCTTCTCAAGATCCCTTAAAAGGTAAAACCTTTTGCAAGGTTGTGAAACCACGCATCACTATGTTTAGTTGACATGGTTAGTGGTTACACGCTTGTAAGTTGTAATCGATCAATCACTTTGTTTATAAAGTTGCATTTAGTTGAACAAGAATACTGTAAATTGTTTCCTCCACCCATATATACGTAGCTGATACTACCGTAATTCTTTGAATTGAAAGGTGATCCATTAAAGTATCTTTTCCGGTCATCTGTGGTATCATTTATCATTTAGTGTGTATAAGTTGTGATAAATTTAGGTTTCTTAAGAACATTGAAGACACAACTGTTTATACATATTTGTACGAGCACTATATGAAATGATGTGATTTTCGCGATTTCTCAGAAAGTGCAAGACTATGGTGAGTATCACCATTATCTTGGACGATTTTATAATTAGAAATGTTTAAAATTCATTTTGGACTATTTTATAATTAGAAATGTTTAAAATTCAGACTTTTTATTTCTTATTATAAAAAGATTTCAAATATTGATTGAAGAAAAATTTCAAACATTAATTGCAGAAAACTAAAAACTAAAACTGAAAAACTGAAAACTAAAAAACAGAAAAACTGAAAAAATGAAAATTGGAAAACTGAAAAACTAGAAAAACAGAAAACTAAAAATTGAAAAACTGAAAACTGAAAAACTAAAAAACAGAAAACCTGAAAAAATGAAAACTGGAAAATTGAAAAACTAGAAAACTAGAAAACGGGAAAGCTGGAAAACTGAAAAACTGAAATCTAGAAAAACAGAAAAACTGAAAACTGAAAACTAGAAAAACTAAAAAACTGAAAACCTAAAAAATTGAAAAACTGAAAACTGGAAACTTGAAAACCTGAAAACAGAAAACTAAAAACAAAAAACAAGAAAGTAAAAACAGAAAAGCAGAAAATCTCTACTCATAAAGCATGAAGACAATTAAACGTGTAACAGACCGCAAAATATAGTCACAAGGTACCCGCCGTCGCATTGCGCGAGTACCGTTCTAGTAATCGCATTGCGCGAGTACCGTTCTAGTAATACCATATATGTACCTTGTCAGATCACACTAACTAAATTTAAGGAGGGAATAGGTAATGTAGAACAAAGTAGGGCTGAGCACCGCAGGTTCAAAACCGAACCGAACCGACAAAAACCGAACCGGACCGACGGCCCGTCGGTCCGGTTTCGGTTCCGGTTTTTCATGAATTTCGGTTTCCGGTTGGTTCGGTTCGGTCCGGTTCGGCCCAAAACCGACAAAAACATGCCAAAATACACATGGACCGACAAACCCGAACCGAACCGACGAAAACAGAACCGAACCGACGGCCCGTCGGTTCGGGTTCGATTTCGGTTTCGGTTTTTTATGAATTTCGGTTTTCGGTTTTTTCGGTTCGGGTCAGTTCTGACCCGATGCTCAGCCCTAGAACAAAGTCGTAAAACAACAACCCATCACAGCCTTGTACTATAGCCTTGTGTTTCTCGTTCAAAACGGCCAAAATGTATCATTTTCTATGCATGTTGATCGTCCTCCCTATAATTGTAACACAAGCCAAAAACTAAATTTTGTTGCATCCAAAATTTATGTCAGACAATCTTATTAAGAATGACATAAAATGGACACGCTTTATGAGTGTACATTACTTTGGCGAACTTATTAGGTGCAGATAGTTGTACGGCAATCTTAACCACTTGTGTTTATTCTATGATTCTATCATCTAATCCATTTTGAGGTCAATTACATATATGTAAGAATCATGGTCTTTGCATTATAATGTTGATAAACATTCTTGCTTTTCCAGAAATAGACATCATCAATGAATGACTCATACACCAATTAGTTTAGATTATACTAAAGACAAGTACCATAATTTTGGGCAATCATGTCATTTGAGAGCTAGATTGTTCACACTCCTAACTCTCAACTGCAATTCTAACCAAAGCTTATATATAAGTTGTGCATGTTACCAATACCCAAATCTTCCATGCAATCCATGCTAAATTCTCCATCTAGAAAGCCATGAAGTTATCATTATTAGCAATTGCCTTGATCCTGGTCTGGTTACAAGTTGGAGCAAGAGCACACTCACCATATCTCATCAATCCTCACCAAATCTACCCATTAGACTACTTCATTGTCACAGGTGTTGTTTATACTTCAAATACTATACCTTGTTTAAGCAATAACTAAAGTTGCACCCATCGAACACTTGTGCATGGTTCATTTAAGTGCAACTAACACGGCATTTCATTAAATTGTTGAAACAGATTCAAACAACTACAATAACCATATTTGGCTAGTGTAACTTTTGTAAATGCCAATTTAACGAACCTGGTTTTATTTTTTGGAAATACAGCATTCCCAGTTATGGTTGATAAACGATTATAAAGTAGTTAACACCCATTGTAATATTGTTTTTCTCATATTTTTTAAGTTATCTTACTTATCTATAATTCTTTCTTTAAATCTCCTAAATTAACCATATGCTATTATCAACTTTAGGATTTTTTTTATTTTTTTATTTATTTATTTATTTAAATGAAGCACTACATAAACTTATAAATAATCACGTTTATTGCCAGAATCACACACAATTCTAAATAATAATACGCCTCACCTAAAAGTATAACTAAAAGCCCCGTCGTAACGCATGGTAAGTTATACTCGTTATCGAACATTCATTGTTGTAGTACATAAATGAGGCTTGCATACCATAAAAATACTTATTGAGAAAATAATTTTTTTGAGATAACAGGATTTTTATAAGCAAAATACATAGCAACTTGCAACAGGCATCATAGTTAACTAGTGCCTGTACGTTTATACGGAGTATAAATTATTTATATAGAGTTGTTGTGTTTATGTCTAATGGCATTCGAATCTCATCCTACCAATAACATAAACCATTTTATTTTTATATCATCTAGCAACAACTTTTCTTAGGTTTGATCGAATGCTTCAATGGTACAACCAACTTTTTACTGTAATATCGAAACCCGAATCCTGGTATATATCTAAGTTTGGTCGAAACTCTTTACTGTAATGCATAACACGGGTTGACATGTCAGAACTTTTTGTCAAGTGTGGTTGCATATATTATTCTCCTCCAGTTCTTCAGTTTTGATTTGTATAAACACTTATGTGTATCTTGATTGTTGAAACTATAGACCATTATTTAGCTAAACTTCTTACATTAACCATTTGACCCGTTAGAAATCATAAGTATTCTTATATTATCGTTGACAACCAACTTAAGATCTTCCCTATTCAAAAGAAATCCAGGTGTTCTTGTTACATTTATTTGTGTTCTGGATCTATTTATATTTGCATGTAATTAGTACACAGCAAAAGGTTTTATTTTGGTTTGGTACAAAGCACCTTTTACTCTTCCAGGAATTTTAGCCTTTATGGTTGGCCTTTCTTGTAAATAAATAACTTCTACATTTATAGAAATAGGGGTGAGCTCGGTTAGATTTACATTTGTTTTCTCCAAAAAGCATGCCTGGCATATTTTGTTTATGCTGTCAAACTGATTGGTTGGATTTATAGGTGGTGTCTGGTTGATGTGGTTAGGGCAAGGTTTGGTTTGAGCCAGTTTTTGCCCCAAACCAAACCATGCCCATTTATATCGTTAAATCTCGGTTTGGACTTGGTCAAGGGCTTGCGGCTTGAACCAAAGTGGTAATTTTAGCCCAATTTAACAAAATTCCCAGCCGACATTAATGAAATTTTCAGCTCATTTATAAGCACAAATTTCAGCCCAGATTTAACAAACTTCCATTCCAGACCACATTTAACACAATTCAGCACATAACACAACTTCATCAGTCAACTCGGTTGTTGAAAACCAAATTATTTTCTAGCAACATACCAAAAAAAATATAGCATTAACTAACCGACTCATAACCTTGGAATTCATGTTGCTAAGATAACCTGTTTGAGCAAAGCTTTCAAGTATAGCGGGTTGAGAGCCCGATAGATGACTAACCCAGTCCTGATCTAGCCCACATTCAAGTGGTATAACTATCAAACCTGTGTCTAGTCTAAGACTCTAACCAACTAACCATGCTCGATCCTTGATCACGATCCAACTCATCTAGCCCAAACCTCGGACACCTATTAATGCAGGTTCCGTACTTTAGTTTGGTAGAAGGCGGTATACAGTATTGCAGTTCCTTGTCTTTCTATTTATACACCGCTTCTATTCTAAACCAATATGTGACTTATAAAAGGGTGCATAATTTTCATCTTATGATAGGATGCAGCAGTGATTGTGATATATCATGTTGCTACTGCGACATCAAGAAACAGCCACCACTTTGCATCCAATGTTGCGAGCAGGATGAAGAACCTTAAACTATGGTACATACTTAAAATACAGTTCCTATAAGCTACCATATTAGCCCACTTATCACATTTCAAATTCATGACGTTAACGCAGATAAGACCAAAATGTCGCTACAGAAAGTGAAGGTGTGAAGTTAAGATCCAACACAGCACATCAGTCATTATTATTTCCATACAAGTGTAAACTATGTTCGATTCTTGTTCATTGGCAAGTTACTTAAAGTCCTAAATCCTAATACAGCATCACATCAAAAAATTCTTACATGGAGAGAGCCCATTCTACTAGAGTTGTAATACTGGAACTTTAACAATGTTACAAAATTTTGTAAATGATGATATGATAGTTTACCTCTTATTACTCGATGCTTAGTTTAGTTACCTAATTAAATGCTAATGGTAAACAACATTGATAAAGCGGAGACAAGGGTTAAATAGTAATTCTACACACCACTTGGAAACCGTCTTGTAAGTCCAAGGAAAACCGCTGCAGATGAGATTTGCACCTTAAGGTCTGCAACATCAAGATCGTGACCACCTTCTACCAGACCCCATTTTTCAACCTGGAGATATTAAAAAAAGTTTTATGTTTTACTTTTTATCGTTAACGGGTCAAAATAGTAATATAAGTTTATCTAGAGAAAATGGGTCGGGTCAAACATGTCGAAAGTAAAATAAAAAGTAGATTATAATTGAAATAATATACATTTTTGCAATTGGAAATTTGGAATAATATACCTTTTGTAATCTTGACATGCTAACTATTAGGGGAAAAAAAATAAATCAGAGTACCAGACTCAGTACAACATGTTTTGACCCAGACCATATTTTTTACCCGGTTTGAACAGTTACAGAATATCAGCCTGATTATGAAGAAAACAAACCTGCATATCTTCTTCGAGTCTAATCAGTTCAATTGCTTCATCAATTTGTAGTCTCCCACGAAAGATTGCAATTGAAATTATTAATGAATGTGATGCTGAAGCAAGTGCATCGATTGCTGCTAACTCATTGTCATCTGTTTTTTTAAGAAGGTTCTCTACAGCTTTTACGAGACCATCCTCCTGTTTGCCCCCAAAAAAACTGGAATATACAACGGGCTTAATCCCAAACTCTGATTCTACCCACTTAAGAAGAGGATCAATTTTCTTCACTTGTAATTCTGCAAATTCAAATTTTAACAGTTATAACTAATGTAAAACACAGTAACATAAGACATAACTGTTAGCAGGAAAGCTAATTATTTATTACTCTGTATTACAATGGGAAAGGAATGAAAGACTGACAAATTTGTAGCAAATTGTGTTTGATGTTCTATTTTACATCTTTTTTCGTAATGTGAACATGGTTGTAAATTTTGTTTGACAGCATAATAAAAACAGGTTTGGCAAGATTCACTTCGAAGAAAAAAGGTAAGATGAAAAGTTTAAATCAAACATACTGTGCTCTATTTTTATGTCTAAGAGCTCATTAAACTCAAAGAGTCAACATGTATTGTATTCACAAACCATGAAAACATTAATATAAGTTTACAGTCAACAATGTATAAAACCTTCTGACCTTATATTGGTCTTGGTATTTTGGATAGGTAACGTTTCCCCGACATAATTTTCTCTACAGTTATCAATTTTTATAAATATAAAAACACAAAAAGAGAAAAAAGATCACCAAACAAGGCCTGATGTCTGTATGCTACGAAACAGACTTTCTATTACATTCCCTATACTAACTTTGTCAAATCCTATCATCTCAATATTGGACAAAGAAGAACAAAATCTACTTGCAATGAAAAACTTTGAGATATAATATATACCATGGACGCCACTTGTCAACACATCATCATCTGGGGCCCGACAAAAGACTAAATCTTGATTAAACCTCTGCATTAAACTATCAATAATCTTCGACCTAATGAGGGGAACTCTCTCCAACGCAGTACATGCAAGTTTCATTAAAGGCATTGTAAATGGCCTGATTCCATCTGCGAGCTATAACCAAAAATAAATAAAAATTGTCACATGGATTACTCAAAACATAAACTATTGTAATTTAAGCTACCATCTGAACTACAGGGAGCT